>JBBYHL010469595.1:0-13741 GCA_038381835.1 Adansonia madagascariensis | reverse complement strand
TTAATTTCAGCAAATCAAAGTCAGAATTGAATATTTGTAGCAAATAGATACAAATGATATGATCTAGTTAATTTTATTAATTAAATTATGAGAGGGTAATTTACATTATAAGTCATTAAATTTAATATTAATTTTTATATAAATTAAGAATTTTTAATTTTTTTAAATTAAATTATTAAATTTTTAATATTAATAAATTAAATCACATATGTTAACTCGTTTGAGCAACTCTATGAAAAATCGGACTCAAATATCGGCAATGTAAATTTGTTAAAATTAAAAAGATAAAAAGGGTAAAAGTTAAATTTAGTACTAAAAGAACGAAGTGAACAGGCTTGTTTCCCCTAGGTTGCTGCAGAACTGGCGCTGCAGTCCATATTAGAACTAGTCTCCAATTCCTAAATTGAGCAAGTTGAAATTCACAATCCACGCGTGAAACAAATTGTCTGATTAAAAAAAAAA
Source organism: Adansonia madagascariensis (assembly GCA_038381835.1). Classification (NCBI taxonomy): domain Eukaryota; kingdom Viridiplantae; phylum Streptophyta; class Magnoliopsida; order Malvales; family Malvaceae; genus Adansonia; species Adansonia madagascariensis. Next base: position 13,279 of record JBBYHL010469595.1, on the reverse strand, counting down.
TGTCATTCCTACTCTATATGGACCTATGGACTTCACTCTTTAGCATGAGGTATCATGGCTGAGCCCAAAATTTTCGATTTAAGTTTGGGTTTCGCTAGCTCTCCCTTATCTCAATCCCTTAGTCCATGGCCTGCCTTTTTCTTTTATATATTTTTTGGGGAAAAAAAAAAGTCTCCAATCTTTTTCAAATGCATTTCTAACAGTAATTGGTAAAGGGTCAAGTAATAAAGGGTGAAAGTAAAAAAAAAAAAAAAAAAAAAACTCCACAACTAGAGCTTAAAAATGATATTTGCCTCAATATTATTATTGGTACAAAATTTAAAATATTCGTAATTTGACGTTCACTCTATGGAATTTATTCAACAAACATTTATTCTTGTCAAAAAAAATAAACATTTATCAAATCACACAAATCAAATAATTAATATCGAAACATTGTGGTGTGACATTGAAGATAAATATATCCAAAAGTGGGGGAAATTATATCACCTTTCAAGACAAAAATGGTATGCTAGAACTGATTAAAGTGCAGAATCAAACATGATTTCGTGTAGGACATATGCAAGTATCTCTTAAAATAAATAAATAATGGTAATCCTATAATACATCGATTAGATTTTAGCATACATATATAATGATTGGAAAGAAAAAGAATTCCATTATCAACTTTAAATATTAATTCTATGAAAATATTGCACAGCATGAATTATTGGAGAGTCAACAACCATTGCTCTTTCTCCCTTTATTTTTTTTTCCATGGTTCATCAGTGGAATGAAAATTCTATGGGATTTCAAGGTTTATCGAACCATTGGCGATGAACAGGGTTCACCAGGAAGAAGGAAAGAAGTCAATAGTGAACCTACCAACCCACGTGTCTAATGAAAGAAAAAAAAACATGAAATTGACCCAAGGGCGGAATCCGAATATTATACGTTGGTTTATTAGGAAAAACATGAAACTGAGCCAAAGGCGGAATCCCAGTATTATACGTTGGCTTACCAGGAAGAACTTTATAAATATGCATTCGATTGATGCATATTCGAATTTTTTTAATAAATTTTTTTCTTATATTTTAAAAATTATATTCTAAATTAATATATGAACTTGTGAATGTAAAATAAAGAAAAATTGACCCAAGTTAATGTTATACATGTTATTCTGATCATTTGTATTTGGTCAAATAATCCTAATCCTACTAATATAGTACTATTTGTTATTTTGAACTGATTGCAGAGCTGAATCATCAGTTGCCTACGTTGAACATTAAATTTAATAATATCATATATAATTATATAAATATGATATATATATATATATATACAAAATAATAAAATATGATGTGATATATTTTAAATTTTACATAAGATAAGATAATATATTAAAATTATATAAATATATTTTAAATATAATTATAACATAATAAAAATACGATCATAATATAAATATATGAATTATTAAATTTTTTTTTAAAATCATTTCTTTTAAGCTTAGGGAGAGGCCTGATGGCCCCCGATAAAACAGAGGACACCCCACTCTTTAAATTTTGTGGTGGAATATGTGGATCCTACTGAATTCTCTGAGCAAATATGAGCCAAAGAGGTGCTTATTTTAATTTGATCCACAAGATTTGGCCTAGAAGACCAAATTCTATCGATTTTAAAAGTGGGACTTTCAGTGCATGTGCATTAGGTAACAGATATGTTGTCTGTTGACAGTCAAGCTGTCAAGAATTTCTGGTCCTCGTTAATTCTCAAAGCTGTATGGCCACCAATAATAATAAAGCAAGCGATTCAGGATGAAAAGTGAAAGTAAAGAGCGGACAGGATTGTGCAGTTTGTTCTACAATAATGAGAGAAAATTTCAGCTTTTCACTTCTAAGTTCCCTCTTTTCTTAAACATGTATATGAATAGCACTCTCCTTTATAAAATACTGCAACTATTACTGGACTATATATATATATATATATATATATATATATATATAAATGCAGAGTTTAAATCATTTGTTTTATTCCGTTAATTATAAAGATGAGATTTAGTATATATGAAGTTCAAATATTAGAATACGTAATTCCTTCTCCTATTCATAGGTTTGGCCCTTTTTGGTCCCAAAAAGACTAATTAAGAACTTTTATCATTTACTCCCATCAGTTTTTTTTTTTTTTTTTTTTTTTTCATTTGGCGATGTTGATACATTGAAAATCTGGAGCCAAGAACAACTAAATCAGCTGTTCAGATGGTGATACGCACGAAAAGAAATAAAATGTTTGTAAAAGTGACATTGACAAGTGAGGAAGTAATGTATTAGGAGGCAATAATCAGTGCAAAACAATGTGGGTGTAATAAATCCGTCGGTTTTAGCCCGCATTTTACTGTGAACTCGAAAGAAGAGATTTGGTTGTAATCAGGAGAGACTGAAGGTGATCCACAAGGCTAGATAGAGGCATACATATGTCGACCCTACATTTTCTGAATCAGATTTGCTTTAACAAGAATCCAATGCATCATCCGTGGAAGGTGGGAGATGAAAGAGCGAACCTAGAATCACTACAGTCTACGTTTGCCACCTTTGATTAGCGTAAAGGCTTTTAGGGTTTTGATATGTAAGCAGACAAGTTGAAAAAGGTCAAATGACAGCTAATTAAGCTTTCATTTTCATTGAGCATTCTGCTTGTGAATGTCTGATTTTTGCCCTAAAGGAACCTTGGTGCTATTTTTTATAGCTAGCTTCGAATACATCCACGTGTCACCATATGAATGCAAAAAAGAATTCTTTGGTCAAGTTATTTGGTAGAGTCATTCTAATCATTGCAACACATCCAAAAACCTAGATCAGGTCTTGTTTCTAAGGGATTCCAACTTGCTAGAGAATTGCAAATTTGCAATATCCCAAGACTCTTAAACATTGTTCCATTATTAATAGTAAGGACTGTGAGTGGTTCAGTCAGGAGAGCATCACATGCATGAATAAGCAAGCATATATATGAATTGAAATTGAAAGTGGGTAAACAAATCCAATAAAATTTGAAAAAAAGGTTAGTACCACAATCCCAACATCTAAGGAAAGTTATCCTGAAATGTTATAACTCGTATAAATTCCATGTGATGAAAGAAAATAAAAAAAGAAAGCATCGATCTTACTATCCTTGAAATCTTTGAATCTCACTACCATGTGATAAAAGAAAATATCAGCCTCACGCAATGCCCTCCACTCTAGGAGCCACGAGACCCAGAGCTCTCGCTTAAGTCCCATGGCTCAACTCCTACCTTGGACGGACCAGAGGCAAGCCGCTATCTATCCGACTCAGTGATTCGAACCAATGTCCCAGCACCTTGATGACCCCACACAAAAAGGAAAAAAAAATCAAAATTTGGTTAACATAATATATATTTAAAATTATAGATACAACTAAATGAAAAAATGGGGCAAAACTTGGGTAGAGTTGGGTGAGGGAGGCAGTCCATCACTGCTGTCTGCTGAGTGCTGATCTCTTCCTAGTTCCTACTGCATTTTTCTATATATTCCAAAGAAAAGAAACGAAAGTTGGCAAAGGCAACAAGAGAGCTAGCTAGAGTGATGAAAAGAGAGAGACAAAGTGAAGTAGTCCTTCACTGCTGAGCTGGCTAGAATTTCGCCACATCGATCAAGCCAGAAATTAAACCCGCATAGTTATCAACACGCCATGCCATGCGATGCACCCTCAAAAAACACATGACTATTTTCTTCTAGGCCCCACTTCTTTTGCCACATGGCGCTGCTTAACTTCGTAACCCATCGGCCCCCTTGCTTTCAGTAGTTCCTTCAGTTCCCCTACATCATAAACGTTCCCAGTCCCCAGGCTTCATTCACTACATTCTCTTGACAATTTAGCAAAGCTTGGCCAGAAAAAAAAAGAATGAAGGTAATTACAACATAAATTTGTTACTACTTCTTTTTCTAGAAACTATAACTTCGATTTCTTTTCTAATGATTTCCTATGGATTTTCATGTTTGATATTCATTGAATTATTAGATCTTCAACTGGGTGCAGAGGAGGTTCCATCATAACATTCTCAAAGGTTTGATTTCTTTATAACATTTTTTTACGTCGATTTTTCTAACTTAATAAAATATCATTTTGGGAAATTTAAGAGTTTGACAAGTTTCTTTTGTAAAGTGCAGCCAAGCTGATGCATTCTAAAGAATTGCTATTTATAATGGTCCTAGCTTTTATATCTCTTCATTTGACTATATATCTCGTTTATTTTTATATTATTGCTTAGCAGTATATTCTCTGTAGAAAACTTCATGAGGATTCAATAATCATGTGAAAACTACATATTGTGTGCAGATGGGCTGTCTCGAAGTGTTAAGAAGACTGATGCCATTGCTATTGACACAAATACAAAAGCTTTACTCGAACAAGTAGCACTGGTTGACGTGCTCGATGGTTGGCAAGATGGCATTCTAACAATTGGCACCTTTGGGTTTGATCCTTTGAAATCCTTTGGTGATCAAAAGGACTACTACTCAGCCTTGGAGAGGGACGACGAACAAGAGGAAGAAGCTGAGGATGAACGATACTCTGATAAAAATATCGATGATGATGACGACGACGACAGAGGTGATTTCAATAATAGTGATGAAGAAGTGAATCCACTGATTTTCAGCACTTACGACAACAGTTTCGAGGACATTGAATCAAATATTGATCACGCGAAACATGGAAAACAAGAGGTGATAATGACAGTTGATGGGGTTGTGGAGGGGCCTACTACTGATCATGAAATTAAGTTTAACCGGGATGCCATTCAGGGCCAGTCTGTAAAGCTGGGAAGAAGAACAACACTGGCAGACCTATTCTCCGAGGACTCTGACATGAAAAAGAAGCCGTGCCCTCTCGAATTGGACTCAAATTCTTGCAAAAAGGCCTCTTTTCGTACTAAACACGGCCTTTCTTTTGCCAAAAAGCTCATTCCTCAAGTTGGAGAGAATTCACGTCCCATCCAAAAGCTACACCAAGTGAGTAAAGTTGTGCCACTTTTCACGATAATCTCAAACCCACGTATTAATTTCATTTTAACTAAGGTTAAAGTTGGATTACAAAACAAAGCCTAAATATTGAGCAGATTTTAGTTGATCGAACAAATTTATTTGGTTTGTTTAGATGATGAGGAGGATGTTGAAAAGGAAGATCCATCCAAAGCTTGAAGGCAAGGGTAATAAATTAAACGGGCAGTGCAAGGTCAGCGTAATCGATGTTCTTGGTAGCAAGAAACATGAAGCCGTTGAATCAGTTTATCTGCTTCAATCTCCAGGTATAATTACAAAACATTTTCGATTTGTTTCTGCTCTAATTTTAACTTGTCAGATTCTCTCGTACATATTTACTTAATAACCATAACAAAACCATTTGACGTACAAAATCTCTATAGTGTAAAAGGAACAATGACTTTTTTGGTTTAGTGGCAACAAACCCTTCGAATATTCATTGAGACCCCAAAGCCAAGACCTCCCATATTAAAGAATGACCTTTGTTCGGAATCGGTTAAAACGGGATTTAATAATGTGTGCGCATTAATTATTATTTTTTGTGTTAATTGTTTAAATATAAATATAATATAAATTATTATACATATTAAAATTTTAAATATTAGTATAATGTATGTGTTAAATTTATATTACTAACCATGTTAAAATGTGTCATATTTTATTTATGATACTAAATTTATATTTATATTCATATTATATTTTTTAATTTTGTTTAAATTTATTAAATTTATTTGAAAGTTAAAAGGCTACCCATAATTTTCTCTAGTTGTAGCATATATATATTTGTACACATAATATATAAATATATATATAAGGAGACAAAAGAAAATGGTAACCTTAAATAATATAATTTGCAAAAAATCCCCCTCAATTAGTCTCGAACATCCCCAATCATTGAGTATATGAACAAAATTTATAAAAATAGACTAGTTTTGATATGACCTAGCTAATTAATGACATAGTAATATTTCTTACTGGCCCAATGTTTCACATTAGGAATAACTAAACTAAGTTTAAACCCGCAATTATTTATTAATTTGCTTTTTCACTTTTAGGGATGAACAATGCATGGCTCCAACTTTGGGGGGTGCTAAAATATTTTGTTTGTGGGAGCATAAGTCACCAACGTCACACATTAAAAAACAACAGTAGCGTCAATGTCCTAATACAGCAAATGCTTCGCTCTTCGGTCTTTCCATTTCCTTCTTCTTGTATTATATGTGAGGGTTTCAGCTGGTTCTCGTTGTACGTACTCCATCTCTGCATGGTTAGGTCAAGTTTGAGTGGACAAGAGAGAAGCTGAATCTGTCCTCACTGTCGTTTTCCATGGACATATATATAGGGTAGTAATGATCGGGAAATTGGGACCCTTTAGAAAACATAACACGAAAGTGTAAATCCAACTCGGAAACCGTCAAAATTAATCCCAACGACTGTTGTTCTCCAACTCGAGTCTAACTCCGGCGGCCCCATGATAATATCCTCACAGGGGCTGCTATGTCTGCTGCTATATAAGATTGGTAGGGACGAATTCCCATTGTCCCTTAACCATCTTTCATTATTACTTTCACATTGCTGACCAAGTAATTTATATCATTCTCAATAGACTTTTTTAAGCAGTTCTTGCAATTGTTTTTTGGAGATGAATTTGCTAAATAACTATTTCACAATTGTTGTTGCAGATGCTGCTGCTGCTACAGCCTGAGCTTTGAGTAATGATGATCCAATTTGTTAGAAAATTAATGCTTTCCCCGTGTTGTGTTTTAAATAATTTTAATTTATTCACGTTTTTTTCCCCTTTTCTTTATGGACAACGTTAATTAGATCAATCTAGCTATTCATGTTTGTGAAATAATATGGACCCGTGTGATTCTCTTTTGTAATTCTTCTTTCTGTTCTGCATTGGCATTATTATATGTCGGTTGTTTGATTGCCTCAGCATTGGCACAGGCTTTTGATTGTTCATTTTTGGACCTCTAATTGAAGGCATCTATATATATATATATATTGTTTGAACATTTTTTAAATAGTAGGAATAGTTATGTCTTTAATAATTATAAAGTTGTGATTATTTATTAAGAGTGGTGATTTTTTGTTATTTATCAAGTGTTATTGCTACAAAAAAATTTATTGGATAAGTTATGCATTTATGAAGAGATATTTTATTTGCTTATAAATAGATCTCTATGTTTTGAAAGACATATATAAAAAAAATTACAGATAAAATTATTATAAGATTGTCATACATTGCTTAGTGTATAGTGAATTTACGTCGTTAATACAAAATGTAGTCAATTAGTGAGCTTCATTGTATCCTTGTTGCATACGAAATTGATGTTGGGAGAGAATAAAACTTAAAAAAAATGACATTACTACACTCTTTAAAGCTTTCTTTAATATTTTGTATTTTTCAATCCTTCGTGTACTAATATATTAATTAAAACTATATAATCAGATCAGGCACCATTAATTATTGAAACTTTGAATCAACAGCAAACGTGGCTTCATGTCGCACCCTTTTGTAAATTTTCTTCGTTGTTTTAGCTTTAGTATATGTTGGTTGTTTGATTGTCGCGGTGTTCCCTTACTTGGATTGTTCATACTGACACCTATTCAAAACAACAGGTAAATTGTCCGCTGCTTTTCGTTGACGGAACCTGATGGTCAATTCGGGTTGTTTACCAAATTAGCCCAGTTGTGCTGTGTATTTTGGACTTCATTAAACTGGGTTCAAGCCTACATGGGTAACAGGCTTTTTGTATAAACCAAAATCAGGAAAAAGAAATTCATATTCTAAATCTTGTCTAATTTTTTCTAAATATAATGAAAATCCAAACTATGGGTATTTTTAAATTTTTTACGTTTATTGGTATTTTTAAATTTTCCAATAAACACTTAAAATTCAAATTCTCATGTAAAAGTAAATACTGATACATTAAAAAACAAATTAATCAAGGAATAGGATTTTTGGTTAAAGATAAATAAAGGAAAACTTCTTATTCTTACTTAAGCAATAAAAAAATTAGATAAATTATATCAAATAGTTTTAACCAAAAACAAAAAACAAGAGGGTCAATCGGGAAGAGAACGGTGTTTCTTAAGTAAGGTTTTGATTTTGAGTTTTGTGAATAGAGAAAATAAATGCTGGGAGAGCTTTCCAGTTTGAAGTTCAATCCGACTCAATTGCATATCGTTAGAGCTCAATATAACTTTCGGATATCAAGATCTTAAACCAAAAATAGCTAAAAAAAAAATGAATGTAACATTTTGTATGTACAACAACAATATGACACCCATGCGGCCGAAAACGAAGTCCACCAATCATCATTATTGTTATTTTGATCCTCAATACGGAATTAAACGGTAAACAAACAGCTAATTAGTCAGATTAAATACATAAGTATCCAGTAAATATCATCCAATTTGTCAACAAAGTTTGGTTGAGTAGGTAAAGATAGAACGTTTCACCTTTTTAAGATTTAAATTCGATTTCTACTATTAACAGTCTTCCCCCATAAGTGATCTGTAAATCTAATTTAAATCATCCTTTAGATTTATGGTATATCCTAAACTTGGATAATCTCATTTCACCTTAAAATTTTAAATAAAAAATGTATATATATATATATATATATATCATCCAATTTTATTATTGACCAATATAAAATGTAATGTGCTGATTCCAAGAAGCAAGAGTTCTAAGCATATGCTGTGTCTGGGTAGATAATATGAAACTGCAATTGAGTTGTTCAGCACCAACCAATTTTAATAATTGTTATATACCAAACACAAGACTTTATTCTTCTTCTACTTATTAGTATTATTATTGCTAAACACAAGGTCAATATCCTGCGCATGGCTGCCAATACAAAGCATGCCAGTTGCTTTAAGTGTATGGAATTAAACTACTAAAAAAAAAAAAAATCTATCTCGAATCAAATCTTCGAAGCAAGAAGGAATATGAGCTCAAAACTTCAGATCTAAATACATATATATATATATATATATATATATCCAATTGAGTTTTGTAAAAGCATCCACCATTTGCCTAAAAGTACCGATCAAAGATTACATATCTAGCGAGATAGCTATGGGTGCCCAAGTAAAGAAAGCATCCCTCCGTTATGTTATTTTAATATTTTTCCTGTATTTATGTTGACAATTTCAAGGGTGATCATTTAGATAGATATAGATTTTTCAATCAAAATCTAGGTCTAAAATCCAAATGAATCAATTTACAATTGGAATCTATCATCAACTTGATTAAATTAAGCTGATGAATAAATTAAGTGTTGAACAGTGGTCAAATCCTGAAATATATGGATTTATATATGCAATTTCAGTTGACAATGCACATTATAGTTTGGCTGCTTAGAGATTGATTGGGAAGTTGGAACATGGAGCTTTCACTTATATTTTGGGAGAGAAATTGACATTTAAAAGGACAAAATTTCCCCAATCTAACAAATATGAACTTTGATAGATACAGATAAGAGGGCAGAGTGACTTGGGAGTTTTCCAATGGATATTTCAGATGAAGCAAATCTAAGTGTAGGACCCAAATTTACTCCTCAATCCCTCCTGCATGTGTTTCAACTTTCCTCAATCAAAAGCAGGGCAATGGCAGTGGAAATGGAAGATGTGAAGATCCATCAATAATTTCTGCATCAAGACCTAAAGAATTCAAATATGTGGCTCTTCAAAGGACCACGGATTCAAAAGCTGAACATATTCCTCCATCATTGAAAGATTCAAAACTGAAAAAAAAAAAAAAAGAAAAAAAGAAAAAAAAAAGGAAAGATAAATGAAAGTGAAGAATCTTTAGACCTTCCCCAACCCCACCATGGATAGTCAGAGAGGAATTTCCCCATTACATGAAGGCATCAAATCCAATCATCTTTCAGGATTTTAAGCCACAGCGGGTTAGGCCTTAACTATCCCACTAATATACAGATTTGTTTTTGTTTATTCAAATTGTTAAAATATTAAAATCTAGACAATGGGTTCTTCTTCATTCATTGTTGCTGGGTTTGGTGTTCTTACAATTATCTTATTCAGCTAAAAAGGTTGGTACTGAATTCAATATTTCAATATATATAATCTAGTTTAAGTACTCTAGCTTTTGATATACAAAGACTTAGACCAGGATCAAACAAAACCAGGTTGGTAAACCTTTCCCCCTCTCATGTTTAAGCTTTTATTTTTCTTTCTTTTTGTTTTTTTTTTGTCAAAAGATGATGTAAAATGAAGGTATGGTCTCAATTCTGACTAATTAGGACTGAGTTGGTACAAAATCTATGCTAAAGATGATGTAACTGCAGACATAATCTTATGTTTGACTACAAACATAAAGAAGAAGAAAAACGAAAGCAGATAATCATAGGATTAAACAAATCTCGTATCTAATTGTGATGCTTAATTCAAGGGAAATAGTTTTTCAAACTTGTGCAAGTTTTCCACACGAAAGACGAAAGCACAAAAGAGAAAGTATGGAGGAAAAGGAAAACCATGGAAAGTTGAAACACTTTCCTTGTGATAAACACTTCCCCAGGCAAATGTATTCTAAACATTTTATTTAACTATAGAAAATGGAGACAAAACCATGTTCCATAATGTTAACCAGTACATAGTAAACAAGCACTAAGCACGAGTTAAAGTGATATTTATATAAAATAAATAATTAAAGCATTGTGTTATATATATATATATATATATAATTGTGTTTTTTATATATTGAAATGCAAATAAAAGTAATATTTTAAATGTCAAAATTTTTTTTAAGTAATAATTAAATAATTATTAATCGGTGCCTGTGACAACAATTAAATGGATCTTTTTGGACAGCAACAATTATTGATTTGAATTTCAAGGTTTTTTTATTAATGAAAAAGAAAATCTAACTGCATAATTGTGAAAGTAATTTGATTATTCATACAAACACATTCCTATAAATAGTAATAATAACGCCATAATTTTATGCTTGTTCTGTTTTAAGATTGGGAATATATATATATATATATATATATATATATATATATATATATATATTTGTTCAAAACACAATCTGACAAGCTGTGTTTCCATTTGGATTTCAAAAGAAAAGTAGATTCAAAGTAGGCGCATACAAATCAAAGCAATCTTTACATACATCATATGTCTTGTTACCTGTATATGTACTACCATAAAAAAAATACAAAAAAAAAAAGAAGGGAATAACTGAAATGCCTTGATCTAGAAAACATATTATTTACATAAGATGACATCAACGCTAAGTATGACCATGCTTTGATTCTCTAAAAGCTGGCCTCCAATGATTGAAGAGATTGATCAGTAGTTGATTCCCAGATGCACCAATGCTCAGTTTTCCCTGTTCACTTTCTTTCTTTTCCTTCGTTCTTGTCATGAAAATTATATATAATTAATAAGCAAATGCTTTAACTCGTTGAATTGACTGATTTTGGGACACAAAATCTCCGAGCAGTTTCAGGTTTCTTTGTCTGTCTCTCAAGCACAACAGTCGCTCCAAAAGCCTGCCAGACAGTGGCCGGCATCTCGGGTAAAGATTCGGGGTTTCCCTGATTTGTCGATCAGACATAAAATAAAAGACATTTGTTCTTGATATTGTATTTATGGGGAAGCTTCTTCGAAGCTTTTATTTTCTCACCTACGAGGGCAACAAGAAGAATAGGTATATATGATTTGGTTTCTGGCTTTTCACTTTAATATATTCGAAGGAGCTTTGGTGAGAGATAATCAGATATGAAGCTTACTTCTTTTTTTTTTTTTCTTATTTAGAATTGTTCTTCCCAAATTAAATATTATATATGTATATATTCCCATGTTTAAGGTTTTTTTTTTTTTTTTTTGAAAGCTTCAAAGTATACTACTCGCTAAAAATTTGTTTAACATAATTAATAAAACAACAATAAATGCACGAATAATAGTATGATATATAACAGTTAAACCAAATTGGATGATTGCTTCTCTAAAAATAAATTAAAAAAAAAAAAGGATGATTGCTTAATCCATAGTTCTCATCTAACTACTCAAATGATTCGAGTGGTAGCAGTCCTTCAAAATCAGTGTTAACGTGCTTTGAATCGGCTTTTAAGAGAGTTTTAGCAAATTTGATGATTTTGCAGAAGATATGAAAATATATAATAAGAATACAATATATTTAATAAATATGATATAATATATTTAATATATAAATCGTATTTATATTTAAAATTTTAATATATGATAATTAATGTTACAATTATATTTACAGGAATAATATTAAAAAAATAATTTAAAATATAATAGGCATATACATGTTACCAGATTTAATTTTAGGAAAAAGAAAGACAAAAAAAGATTCCCAAGACCCCGTCTTTTCATTCTGTTTTGAGTTTTGACAACCCGCATGAATCCGGTGCTTCGTCTAAAGCATGCGAGCTTTGAGAAGACAATCACATTGGGTGATTACCGATCAGTACAGCTTTTTATTTTTAACATTAATTTGCATTAGTCCTTTTTAATTCCATTAAATTTTTGCGGCTATCTCCCATAATTTGCAAGTTTTTTTTAATGAGGCTCCTACAAATGGATTATATATATATAAATATATAATATTGATAACAATTCTATTTGAAAGAATCGTTCGCGAATTTTCTTATCAGGTAACGCCACTTTCATCTCGTTCGTGAATCCCCAATTCAGATTATTTTTTAATGATTAAAAATATATTTCATTTAACCTATAAAAATATATAAATATTAATATAAAAATTTAATGTTTTAAATAATAAAATATTTTATTTAGATTTAACAAATAAATTTAGATTTGAACAAGTAATTTTTTAACTAAATCTGATGTGATTTGATTTGATTTATAACGTCTTTTAATCTTATCTTTTAATCGTACTATTTATGAAACAAAAAATTACTTTTTAAAATTAGATATATTTTTTTACATGGAGACCCAAATTACATTAAGAGAGAGATTTTTTTTTTTTTTTTTTTGCCTTTCTCTTAATTAATTTTATAGCATGATATCACGATTTTGAATGTAATGTCATAGTCAATAATGAGATCTTGCATCAAAGATAAATTACAATAGAACTTAACCCCCTACATTTCAAACATTTGAGTCCTATTTTGTCTTCTCTTAAATTTGAAACTGGATTCCCCCTTATTATAGTGATAATAACATATATTTATTAAAATTGATCCAGCACGAGCTGACATTTATAAAGTAATTTATTA
>JBBYHL010469533.1:2246-13749 GCA_038381835.1 Adansonia madagascariensis | reverse complement strand
AGGTGACCTAAGTTCTCTCAGATCGCTATCTTCTTGGTAAACATTATTTTTGGTCTATGAACGGTCACTTTATAACTGCCCATAGCTTTGGGGGGCAATTGTTATATCCCTCACCAACTCTATCACCAAATCTAACTTTGATAAGAAATAAGTCTTGAAGGATAGTTGGATAACTTTAGACTCCATGAGTTTGATAGCCATGCAACCTCTACTCGCCCAAAGTTTCAAAACAGGTAAAACTCCTATCAAGGCCTATATAAAAGAGTAGCTTCAGCACTTCTACAGTATGAGCTCTTAGAATTCTCTCAGTCTTTCTTTATTCTTCGATCATAGTATCTTTACTGACTTAAGTATCGAAGTGTTCCCCTGGAGCAAACTCCGAGCCTCTCTCACCTTTGCTGTTTTGTAGGATTCCTCCTTAACATCTCCATTGTTGCATCAACATCACCTCTTAACTTTCTAATGGAGATAATGTAGCTCCGAGTCTCTTTTTACCATACGTCGACGATGGCATCTGCTTTGATGCTACGTAGATTGGATAAGTTTGGCCTTCAACCGATTGAGGGCTTCGACTTGACTAGCAAAGTAGCTCCTCTCATACCTTTATATATATATATATATATAAAGATGATTTACTTTCCTTTCCCTTTAGAAAAATATCAAAAGAAAGTTTAGAGGGACACTGCTGAAACAAATAAGAACAACCTTGGGGTACAAATTAAGAATAGAGAAAACAAAATCGGAAGCATCCATATCAAGCCGACAACATTACCAAGTTTATTTTCTTTGATGAAATTTTCTTGTAAAATAAAAACCTGATTGCTTTTACTTAATCGAAAAAACAAATGATTTTTAACATTTAATTTTATTTATAAAAAATGTCATTTCAAGGGATGTTTAACTTTTTACGAGAACGCCAACAATCATGTCATCTTTTAGTCAAACGCTAAAGTCTTGCAAATTCGGGTTCAGATCGAGTTTATATTATAAATTTATTTAAAGTCAATCGAATTTAATATATTGATATATTTTATCTAAAATTATTTATATTTATAAATAAATAATTAAAATTTATTTAAGATACTCATATTACATTTTATTTTTAAATATATTTTTAATTTAATTTTTAATAATTTAATATATTTTTTTATTACATTTTTTATCAATATTCTTTTAAAAGATCGCACTATAACTTTCATTATAAAAATATTTTAATAACTCAACAAGTAGTAAAATAAAATTATAAATATAAAATATAAATATCATTATAAAAAAATATAATTCAGGTCAAACTTATATATAAAATTTTCTATTCAAAGTCCGACACATTAAATTATTTTTTTAAACTCATTTGTAAGATTTAATATCTTTGTCCAAATCTTTTAAATATTAAATTATTTTTTTATTTTAACTAAATAACATATCCACTCTTCTGAATGTTTGGTTAAGGGGAATGGCTATTCCATTCCCTCTTATCCAGATTTATACAATAACCCGAGCATTTGGTTGGAAGAATGGCCATCTACCCTAATAGCAATCCTCGGAGTAAACGCAAGAATAACTATTACAGAAAACCTGTAATAGCCATGAATAAAAAACTATTTTCAACATTTGCCCTCAATACATATTAACAAGAATTAAAAAATAATGTATCAACAACAAATTCAACCTCATCTCTCAACACAACTAGAAAAATAATGGAGAAAATATAAAAGAACAGGAAGAGAGAGAAACTTTCTTTCTCTAAGGGTTCTGGGTTTAAGGCTGTTGTCATATAACAATCAGTAAAGTTTGATTCCGCGCATAACCAAGATTACCCATAAACTGCTAACACATTCCTTTCTCACCTCTGCAATTAGCTTAGCCCTTCTAAATTTTACAAACATTTATGGACCTCCATGACGTAGTTTTACTTTATGGTGACTATTCAAGGGCAATGCTACTCGTACAATTCGACAAGTCCAAACTACTTCTCCAGTCCAATAACTTTAACTTAAATTAGATTAAATCTCATTACGATTTGTTTTTTCAATCTAAGTTTAATTAATTCAACTCGAATTATTATTTATTTAATAAAAAATTTTAATTAAATTTAATTATAAAAATATATTATAAATATTAATATAAAAATAAAATTTTTTATATTTTTCAAATAATGAAATAAATTTGCAAGCTGACCCAAATCAAACTTAAGTAAAAGAATAATTTTGCATCTACCTAACCTAATCCATAACCATAACTTTGATCCATAAACACCTTAATCTTCCAATAAAAACATACTTCAATCATGAAATTGACAAGAAACTTGTTAACCTCAAAATGACAAACTACACCTTGCTCATTCACCACCGTCTCAACAATCTAATTTAAGACTTTACGCTAAAATTGGCGATAAAGGCTTTTTACGACTGGAAGTTGGAAGTATCGAAGGAAAAACGTGTATGAATTAACACAATTCATTTCACCTACAAATTTTTTACTATAGATTGACAAATGAAAATAAAATAAATAATTTAAGTTAAAATCATCCTACCATTGTTTCATTTCTTTTTTTCCACAGAAATTCTCCACATCTCAAGAACTCCGAACATTCTTGTCCCATAAAAAAAGAACCTTTTTTCATTCCTAGAAACTGCAATGCACTCCCAATATGCAAAAGAAAAATAGTCACTGGGACAAGAAATCAGAATCTCTGATATTAATTTACCTTCCCTATTTAGCATCTATGTGGAGGTTTCCCTTACAAGGACTCCGCAAATTGGGGAGCCTCCAAGTCTAGCTCTTGTCTCATCACACAGTTCATCAACCAGTCACTGCCGAAAGTCCATATGCCTCTCTTTAGAGCAGATAATGCCTCCTCCATGTCTTCTTCCCATGCAATGAAGATTGTTTTTGATGCTTCATTTACTTTGTCCAGTCCACTAATAATCTACATCGATAGTATGACAAGGTAAAAAAAAGTGGATAAAGTTGATCAGGAGGAATAAAGAGAAAATCACAAGCATCTAGCACACAACTATGAATTATTGATCCATTGACGTCCTGCAATCCTTAAAAGTTAACTTTTTAATTTTGTTGAGAAAGCTTGTTAATGCTTATAATCATGAATGAACAGATAATTAAGCATCATGCAAATAATTAAAGTACCACACGATAAGGCAGGCCTTCTTACAAGGAAAACTCACAAAAAGTAGAGACATGGGAGCAAACAAAGAACATAACAAAAATTGTACTAATCCGGAAATTCACACATTGTTGCTAATTAGCAAGAACCTGTGCTCTAATAATGATTATTAAATAGAGATAGTTCAAGCACCCTTTGAAACAAATTGGTTTAAGTTAATCGATTATAATGATAAAAATGAGGCTTAGAAAGGCAGTGTCCTCAAGCATCCATTAATATTGATATCACTTGGAGACTAGCAACAAACCTCAGTTTAACACCTTTAGAACCAATAGTTTGCTGTAAGCACTCTGGTCATGTGGTAATGTAAACTCACCGATGTGATTATGCTAGACTAACATATAAATCACCACTGAGGTCATGAATGTACTTAACGGTAGCAAGATGTCAAGAGCTTACATTTCCACCAGCTGACTTGATGATGGTAGACAGAGTTCTGACAGGAGGTTGAACATGAGCAGCTATGCAGAAGTTATATCCTTTAAGCAGAGCTCCAGGCCTTGCTTTTGCCCGAAAAACAGAATCTCTTAGCTCAGTTCTGTATTTCAACACATAATCTTCATCATGTAATAGATAAGGCAATTCATCTGTAGGGTAAGAAAAGGGAAAGTTAAAATTTTCAATAGCACTTCATTGAGTAATAACTGATAATAAATACTCAAAATCTTTATATTCTTTTCAACTCACCCACAAATTTTCCTTCCCTAAAGCTTTCTTTTAGCCAACTCGGTGAAACTATCCAAGCCCTGCATTAGTTCAAACCTCCATGGAGTGAATCTAAAACACATATCAGATACCTTTGTTTGTGCAAAAAGAGTTATCCGTGTTGAAACATGCATAATTCGAAGCAAGTAGTCTCAAAATGACAAAAACTATGGGGAACAAACCCAAGTTATTTTAGTAAAGGATGAGCATCATATAAATTTTAGAGGATAAAGTGGAAGTTGCCATCTTTCTGGAAAGAATAATGATTTCTATAATGGTTCATTACTTATGAACTATGATATAACAGCTAGCATGCAAGTTGATCTTAAGCTCTGCTTCATTACATTTAACCACGCATTGAACAACGTTGTTTTCTGGTGCTATCAGTAGAATGTTGACACTGGTACACCTGAGAAAAGTCTTTATTTAGCCCAAATATGAAATCCATGGGAATTGCACACATGCTCACCAGATAAAATGACAATAGAAGATAACTTCATTAAACCTTGTGACCAAAAGAAAATATTTTGAACTTCTAAGTACAAATGAAAAAAAGAACAGAAAAATTGTCCATAATTTCTCACACAGTAGATATCCTTATATTACTTCTAATACTATCAGTAAACTAGGTGCCATTATTTCCTCCCCCTCCTTTTTCCCCTTCCCTCCTTCCCTTTTCCTCTCTTTTTTTTTTTATTTTTTTTATTTTGAATTTTTTAAATTTTTTTCCCAATTTTAAATTTTCTAAACACTTTCAGATTTCACATTTTTTTCTAATAATTTATTTCCAGATTTAAAAATTTTTTAATTGTAAATTTAAAAAAACTTAATTTTTTTTAATTTTCTATATCTTTAATTTTGATATTTTTGGAAGTTTTCATTTTCATTTTTTTAATTTTTTTAATTTAGGTTTTTTGAAAAAAATTCATGACACATGACAGCAACATCAGTGCCACGTGGTAGCTACGTCCATCCCTGTGTGCAATATCGGTACACATGTTAAATTTTGTTAGCTAAAGATCACATTGACATCTTCTATTAACGATCTTGAAGCTTGGGGTTAATTGACATACGGATTGAACATTTTTTAGTACAACATTAGAAATTTTCCTATACTATAGGTGCCATAAAGGATATTAACCCTTTAACATTAAGACAATATAATCTACCAAACAAAACGGAAAGAAAAAGAATCTTAAAGCCATTTCACATTCAAGTCATGGCATACAGATTTCATGAATTCTTCATTCCTGCATGTGGAGAATAATTGTTGGTAGGGTGGGCGGGGAGAAAAAAGTTAAAAGTTTAAAACTTTTAATGATAACCGATTGCAAAATCATGGACATATAACATGATATGTTCACATTATCCATGAAAGCAAAGCCAAGAAATTCAACGTCTTATCATTACGATTATCAAATTCAGACTTACCCTGAACAGAGAGCAGTACAGAAATTCAGTGTTTTTCTCACTTTTCCTGTTATAATATGCGTGCTTCTGCTTCCATCAAAGGTAGGAGAGCCACCAAGGTTTTCAATTACCTATATCAAAAAACTAGAATTCTTAACAAATGTATGTAAAAAAGGGCAGCGTGAAAAAGTACCAACATCAGTAAATTGAACCAAGTAAAATAATAGCAAAGCCAAACAAATTACTGAGTCAATAAAGTTTAATTTTTCAACTAGGCGAAAAAGCATGGCCAATGTTATGTATAAGAAAAAAAAAAAAAGTTAATCAACCAGAGCTTGCAGAGTCTGAAAATTTAATCAAAAAAAATTATATCTATGCACTTTCCTGTGAAAAGTAAATAAGATCTGCAAAAATTTCTTTTAAAACTGAAGAAACTAGCTTAGATGACTTTCTTGAATACGGCAATACACTAGATACAAGATTTTCACAATCAAGCAAACATCAGACTACCACTAGCAAGCTAGCCACCTTCCTGGAGCATCCACGGAGTTAGGCATGTAATTGTTTTATTTAGATATATAAGTGCTATCAGAGCGGCTGCCGGTACTTCCAAGGAAGAAATATTGGCAAATTTTCCTTAAAGCTTTAACCAGGATTTTGGTTTTGAAAAACAATTCATAGCATAATGTAAGGTCACACATTTTTAACCTAAGGCTTGGCCCCAATGGTTCAGATGTGTCCTTAGGGGGTAGACTTCCCACTGGGCTGGGATTCTAGTCCCAGCTCCCGCATAGCCACTGTACCAAAAACAAAGGTCAAACCTTTGTGCAGTTTTACGACCTTCCATGATCTAAATGAGTTCTTTCTAGAAACAAATTCTGTAAGTTTTACAAGCTCTCCATGAAAGAAGCTGTGGAAAAGGTCTAAAAGGAAGGCCGTAGCCACAGAAAGCAAGCATTAAGCATGTGGCCAGAGCATGCCTGGAAGAAGCTGGCTGTATTAACTTAATAATACACTGAACCACCAATTTCTGCATTGAGAAAGATATCTAGACATGCCTAGAATGTGCTTGAGAGCGTATAACTTCGTTGAAGAGAATGCAGGGTCCAGCCCCATTCTCAATGGGAGAAGTTGAAGATTATTTAGGTTAAGAGAGACGGCGCCCTCCTTCAGCAGCTAGTTCATTGACTTGGTTTTAAGCAAATTTCTTTAACTCAATATAGGAAACAAGCTAGGAGGCTAAATTTATCAATGTTGTTTCATTGCAGAAACACTAGTTGATGATAGATAAAATCTTGAGAAAGATTTAATAAAGGAACGGTTAAATGAGACTACATTTTGGGCAATATGAATATATGATCCATGTATGGTCAGCCCTATGTGGTTTCGAAGGACTGAGTTTGTTGATATATCGATGCATATATGTAGGTATGTATGTATGCATGTATGTATGTATTATTCACCTCAAACGAAATAAATGAAGAGAAAATACCTTTATAAGATGCATTTTCTTAGTATCATCAGCAATATTCATCAACATAATTCTAAAGCATTCTCTATTTGGCTGAAGTTTATTGGTTGTCAGTGCTTCTGGTGTCATACAACTTGGTCTACCTTCTTGACCCTCATTTCCCATGCAATAATTAACCAAAGAAATTCCAGGAGTAACTTCAATGAATGATTTATCCGTTGAAACGAAGGAGCATCCATCAAGCCAGGAACCATTTCTGTCACTATCTGGGATTATATGCCAGTCAGAACCTAACTGACAGCCATTTTGATGACTGTCAGTTTGATGAGTTCCCTTCAATTTTTTTGTCATCAAAGATGACAATGAGGTTTCCCAAACTTTCCTCTTTGCACTTTGTGAAGCACAGGAACACTGCTTGGCAGCAATATTGGCGCCCTTGTGACCTACAGATCTATCAGCAGTTGATGATTGAGACTTCTGACAAGGCTTTAGTGGAAAACAAATGCTCAGATATTCTTCTGCAGCTGAAATATCCTTATTAAGATGACAAACCATAAGGGTTGAACCACCAGGAAAGCATAGTGCTTTGCGGATATCAGCCCTAATAGGAAGCCTACGAGCTCTACCCTTTTTGTCCACTTCTGCTATAGATATAAAGCCCTGGAATTTTCAATTATCACAGAATTCGAGACAAAAAAGGTAATAGGCTTCAGCGTAAATGACCAAAATGTAGTGTTTCTAATTAAGATACAATTAGACATATTTAAAAATGCATTAAAAAAAATTAACATGATTTACAGGACCTACCTTCTTTCTGTGCACATATAAACTGGGTAAATGAAGCAAGGTAATTTGAAAAATATGCTCATTTACATTCAGAATACAGACTAAAATAAGAATAGGCCACCCAATTGTGGCATGTTCCATCCATGCATTACCTGTTTAAGCCAAAAACCTTCAGATTCCTTGTCACCCCAACATAATATTGACCGAATACCAACACCCTGAAGTCTCTTCTTCAATTCCATGTACAACAAGTGACCAAAGCCCTGAAAATATTGAAATATGCCAGTTAGCTTAGAACATGAAATACCCATCAACAGTAAAAGACAGCCTAATGTATATGAGCAGCGCTCAATAAGTTTTGAAATTCCCGCAGATTTTAACCAAATAATCTCTCAAAAGAAGTTTCATTCTTATAATTAAAATTATATTTCCATTTTTATAGTCCCAATTAGTTTTTCGTACTCTTTATATTGCTCTTGAATTTTCAGTAAATCGAAAATATTATTCAAACATATGAAGAGGCATTACATCATCACAATTTGAAAACCATCAATCCATGGTGTTGCAAGATACAATATAAGTCCATGCCAGAAGAAGTCCTGAACTTAATGATATTTTGAACAATAACAAACAACAAACTAGTGAGTGGAAAACTTCTAGGGAGAGAATGAACCTTATGCTGGTAGATTGAATTAACAGCAGCAAGAGGGATCTCAGCAAACTTTGTGTCAGCAGGGATGATTTGATAAGTAATTGCAGCTATAACCTGCAGAAGGAAAGAGGGAAAGATACTAAGATATAATACCAAAAAAAAAAAAAATTGAAAATTTCTTTTTTCATAGGTGCATGAACTGCTAAAGGCAACTAGCAATAGACTTAACATAAACTTTCAACTTCTTGATAGTAATTTACTCATGTGCCTAAAGTTGAGAAGAAAATTACATGACCTAAGGAAAAGATAGAGGGATCTTGAAATTTGAGCACCCATTTAGCAATATTCTCTAGTAAATGTACCTTTTAGACTTGTTAAGTTTAGCACATGGTAAAAGGTAACATATAGTACATAAAAAGGACAAATTATTGAATAATATTACTGGTATGAAATTGCAAGGTAATGAGAAATGCTGTGGCAAGCTAAGCTTTTATATAATAAAGGAAAAAGAAACAAAAAATACCACCTCATCAGAGTCAAAATCTTCAATGGGCTCATACTTCAGAAGCAATGTACAATATTTTCTGCAGTTCAAATAATATACGATTAAAAGCTTCTTTGAATCCGTAATTTATTGCCACAATGATACACTTTTGACAATGGTGAATCCAAATCCTAAAAAACTAATGATAATCACAGATCGACTAAAAATCTTTTGCACTAAAAGAAGTAAAGAAAAGAACAAAATTTATGATACCCATTTGACAAACATCTCTCAAGAAACCTAGACTGCTTTCCAGTATTTGCAGCATAATTCATTGTCGGTAGCTCTCTATTGTATAATTTCAGCACTTCCTGCAAAACCGATTTTGATCATGACAAGTTAATAGATCGCCTAACGAAGGTATATCAAGAAATATCAGAAAACCAAGAGTAGCTCCATCGATACTCAATTAAAAGCAAGGGCAAATCTCTGATTAGGAAAATCTTCAATCCAGATAGTAAAAGGAAACAATCATTCTTGAAAGAAGAGTTAGATGAGAGAGATCCAAAATAAAAGTGTATACCTGAAGATAAGATTTTGTAGCACCATCAACATCTTTAGGATTAACAAGGATTAACTTATACTCCTTTTTTACAGCAGAACATCTATCTTCATCACCTAAACAAGCCACAGAAGTGTAAACACAAGATAAGAGCTCAACTTAATTTCATAAAATACAAGAAAATTCCCAAGTTATCAGGTATCAACAATACTTATGAGAAAAGAAGGAAAATTAAAGCTCAGTAAAATGGTAATCTGACCTTTTCCTTCAGATTCTGAGGGCGAAAGGTCATCACCAGACTTTGCATTCATCTCTTTCCTTACTACAACAAAAGTAAACTAAACAATATAACTTATAATCTCTAAATATAATAACGGCTAAATAAGTAAATACAAACAAACGAAACTGATATGAAGAAAAATAAATATTTTGAGTTTTTTCTCTTTTTAAATATCATTTCATAAATTAGTGCTGTATTTTAGTAATAATTTTCACTTTCAATCAAATACAAATTTGTAACCTTTTTTGGGCAAAATACAAGTAGCAAAATCCATAACCAAATCAAGCCTTACTTTTGAAAGACAAAAGTAGATCATATTTTTTCCGCTTTTTTTATGGCATTTTTTCCTCTCATCTCCTCCAGCATACAAACCAGGGCAAGCAATTTTAGCTTTTATTACTTGAAGGATTTCACAAGTACAAATCCAAGGCAGTTTAAACGCCAAAAAAAAAAAGTTAATTCTATTAAATTAAAGAAAATAATGAAAAACAAACCTGAAATTTTAATTTTTGTGTTTTTTGAGATAGAGATTTGGAGGCTGTTAGGATCAGAGTTGCAACTATACTTGTTCGCTTCGATCAAAACCTCGCAATTACCTGAAAAAATGAAAAAAAATTAATTAGGAAAATTAGGGTTCAAAAATTAAATATATAGATGTATTTATATATAGAATGATTTTACCGATTGGGATTGGAGAGAGAGGCAAAGAGCTTTGCATTAGCGCCATTTTTTTTTTTTTTTTTGAAGTTTCATTTTTTAAGTGTGCTGAGGAAGATAAATAAAGCGAGTAAGGGGGTGTTTTGGGTAATTTCATCATATCTTGTGGAGCTCAATTTTTGCCGCCAAAGATTTGCGACGCGTTTTTTTAAATAAGAACTAAAGAAATTGTTTAATTTTGTGGCTTTGTTGTTAGAATTATAAAAAAAAAATACAATTGTTCGATTCACTAAATTTTTAAATTTAAAACTATCTTTTTATAATATTTTTAAATTTTTTTATTAATTTAAAAATAAAATATTTATTTATATTATAAAAATTAAAAATAAAATTTAATTCGAATTATTAAAATTATTTAACTTATTAATCAAAATAAAAGTATCCACGAGTCGGGCTATAACTCAAAAAATTTTAAATCTTTTGTCTAAACCTATTTTCACACCAACTCAATCAGACTACATTATCCATATTTGTTGTTTATAATTAATAAAAAATATTTGTATATCAATATTAGTATTTTAAGTCCGTGTGATACATTGCTAATATTTTAATATATATAAATTTAATTTATCTATATAAAATATTTAATTTTTAATTTGTAATGAAGTTTATATATTAGATTAGATGCTTTATTAAAAGTTAGGAATGAAAAAAAACTGTAAAATATAAAAAATATATTATTATAATGAAATAAAATCTTACAAAATGATTTTAATAACTAATTTAATTTTATTAAAAAAATACAATTAATTAAATTTTTTAATGACCCGTTGAATTAATATTTTATTACCTCAGATAACAACATCACATATATTATTATAAAGCTTAGTTCTTAATTGTACTTGATTATTCTTTATCCACCTAAGTCTATTTCCTCTATTGCTATAAAGGCATCAACACTGTATTGTTGAAAAGGTCTACCTCTACCTGGTAATGTTTTTCCTTCACTCTCTCTTTATTGAACGGTATAGAAATAAAATAATGTCATAGTGACAAATTCTCTCTTTCTTTTTGCAACATTCGCTAAATAATGAAGTTTTTAATGATAGCCTTCTTCATCATATGAAAATAATAGAGAATATTGCATTGTTATATATAGTGGATGCGATTCTGAAATTCTTTATGGTCCATTTGTTTTGTGGCCCACAATAATATCCCTTGTAGTGTCATTGTTTCCAAAATCTCCTTCAATTATGTTTGCTATCTTTGATCTTTGATCGTTTAGTATATTGCTTTTGACATTGCCTATCAC
>JBBYHL010469442.1:0-11083 GCA_038381835.1 Adansonia madagascariensis | reverse complement strand
TCCTTTCCATTTTGAGAAGGTGGGAGGATTTCCGCATTAAATTTCATATATTTCTTTCTCTTTCAACAAAGAACGCCTTGTCAACCACCCAAAGCCACGTAGTTGCTTTCCTGCTTCGACTTAATCACCTCAAAATTCTGAGTTTATCTCATTTTTTTTTTTTGGATTTATTTTTTTAGGTTCTCTTTTTCTAATCTTCTCTTTTTAGGTCTTAACATATGCAAGTCTTGGTTCTATTTCACTACAAGGCCCCCTTGACTTATAACTGAAGAGAATTTCAGTATTTTCCCATTACTCGATTTGATCGTGAAAATGGAAAACATTTTGCAGTAAAGTGATCAGTAGGTGTCTAGCTATATTTTTTAGGGTATCTATTCCTTCACATTTCTTTTTTCTGTAGGGTTTTTTACGTTTTGCTTGTCTTTAGAGAAAATTTTTTGCTTGGGTTTTGTTAAATAAAAGGGAATAAAACAATGCAAGAATATAATCAGCTAAGCGAGAATAGTGCTCTGAGGGGGAATTTCTTGAACGCATATCCAGTTGTTGCAGCGAATTCTTCTCCGTATGGGAGAGCAAGTAGCGATTCTAAAGTGAGTAATCAGCAGACCCAGATGCCTTTAACCACCTTTCACCTTCAATTGAGCGAGTGGTATCAATCCGCTGCTCATCCAATTGTGAAAACTGAAGCTAGCAACTCACAACATGGCCTAAAATTTCAGTACCCATTATTGAAAGGGCATCAAGCAATTCATCACCAACAAGCAAGGAACGAAAGGTCCATTGAAGTTGAAGCTATCAAAGGCAAGATCGTTGCTCATCCTAGGTACCTTAACCTCTTGAAAGCTTACATGGATTGCCAAAAGGTAACTTAACCCAAAAAAAGAAGTATATTCGATGAAGACAAAACTTGCTTCTAATTCAAGAGAATTTGATTAACTCATTGATACATTGGCCTTCTCTCAATTTTTTTATACTATTGTGATATAGGTTGGAGCTCCGCCTGAAGTGGTAGCCAGGCTGTCAGCTGCTGGACAAGAGTTTGAGGCAAGGCAGCGATCTCTAGTGACATCGAGAGGCAACTTAAAAGACCCGGAACTCGATCAGTTTATGGTGATTTCTTTTTTTCTCTTTACTCTACTGAAAAATCTTGGTCCTTTGTTTACCGTGAACTTTCTTCGATCTCTTGGGTTTGTGATCACTTTTGGAGGGGGTTTAACAACAACTCCTTGTTCGGTTCAGAACTTTTTTTTTTCCTGACTCAAAAATTGTGGATCCACAAAACCCCAGGAAGCTTACCATGGCATGTTGGTGAAATATTGCGAGGAACTAACGAGGCCTATACAAGAATCATTTGATTTCACGCGGAGGATCGAAGCTCAACTTAACCTTCTCAGCAATGGTCCCCTCCGGATCTTCAATTCGGGTACCTTTTTTTCTCTGCCGTATCTCGTACATTCATTCATTTGCCATTGCTTTATCGTCTTTCCCAGTGAAGAGGAAAAAAAAAAAAAAAGAGATAAACTTTGACCCAAATTTCGACTTCCATTAATGAAGAACAAACAAAACGTACAAAAAATAGATCCATGAAAACGAAGTAGAAGGCTCAATAGTGAAGAAAAACAGTTATATATCTAGCTAATTGAGAAAAAAAAAACCCTAGTTGATCAACAGTCTACAGTAAATTGATTGCAAACGGCTTTAACATAAACAAATCTATCTATATTTGCAAAGAACAAAGATAAAATGCACTTGGGGTTATGCTATTGCAGGCTATAAACAATAATAATGATGAAAAAAAATGGGAAGTTGGCTTTTCACTTTCTCCAATGGTGCTGTCATTTCTTTTATATTCTAATTGATATCTGCCAAAGCCATTCCTTATTTTGCTTGTTTTTCATTCCCAAAATCTGGATAGTGTAGTTGTATTTTGTTATGCAGAATCTGAGTCTATTTCTGTGGGTTCTTCTACGTAAATATGTACTTCGAGGAGATGAACAGTATCATTATTGTCGTCTTTTCTCGAGTTGTTCTTCGTTTAAAGCAATAGTTTGTACCCTTTTGGTTTTTCTTTTTTTTTTTTCCCGAGCAATTTTTTTATAAAGGCGGAGAAAATTGGAGAACTTAGGATGCTATTCAAGTCAGTGCTACCCCATACTAGCCTGTACGGATTTGGCAGAAATATATATATATATATATATGCACACGCATTTGTAGTCTTTATTTCTTAGTATTTGCTTTTGGGTTTTCTCACGCACCGTAGAATTATTTTCGCATAAATACATGAATTTTTTAGAGCTGCTTAAACTAAATAGAAGGAACATCATTTCTAGCATGAACTATAAACATTGGGTGGAAATTTCCTTTTGGCTTTTGTTCGCCTTGGGGAAGGGGAGGAATATCAGTAAGATTAAGATCAATGATATAATATGTTATTTTGATGCAAACACAATGATGATAATGAGATAAAAATAAAAAATTATTAAAAATATAAATGTTAAAATTTATTGGTAAATTGTTTTTAATATATATTTTAATAATATTTAAAATTTTAAGATATAATATTTTATATATTTATTTAAATGTTTTAGTTATTTATTTTATAATGTTATTTATTGTATTATATAATTAATAGATAATTATATATTTAAATAATGAAAATCTTAGCGTAAATTTAATAAAAAGAGGGAGTAAAGTTTTACTCCCTCAAAGTAGGTCTAGTGGAAATATTGATTTCCACCAAAGGTAATTGCACCAGAGGGTGCTTTCCAAACGCACTCTCCGGTGCGATGGGGTGTGGGAATTCCCTCAATTGCACGTTGGGGTTTGGTTGAATTCAAAGGGAGCCTCAATCGGATTAGCTATGATTCAAAGCAATTAATTTGGTTGAGAGAAAATCTCACTCAAAATGGTACAAATAGGCTTAGTGTTAACACGTAAATTTATCACTGTATTATTGATGGATATTGAAATTTATCACTATAATTAATTTTGGTTTATATTTGCCATTTCACCTTAAAGATTAGGACAAATTTGTCATTATATTATTATTTGATTAAATTTTATCACTAATTTTTAATTAAATTTTGCTACTCAACTTTGATTTTAAAATATTTGAAGATAAAATTAATTTAAAAATTTAAAAATTTAAAATATAATTTTTATTTTATGAAAAAATAAAGCTTAATTTTATTATCAACCTTTATTAATTAATTTATAAGCCTAATTATTAAAATAAAATATTTGAAAGAATTTTTATTAAATTTTTTCTTAAAATCATACAATGTTAAAGTTGGGTGATAAAATTCAATCAAAAATCAAATTTAAGTGACAAAAATCAATCAAAAATTAAAATTTAGTGACAAAATTCAATTAAAGAAAAACAAAGTGAAAATTTTTAATATTGAATTAAATTATAGTAACAAATTTGTACTTAATTCAAAAGTATGATGGCAAATGTCAATAAAAATAAAATAGAGTGGCAAATTTCAATATCTACATATAGTATAGTGGCAATTTTGCTTTTTAACCCAATGGACTTGGCAATTCATTCATCCATGTTGTGTTTGTATATTTTGTTATATCATAATCATGTTTCATATATTTTATATTTATATAATTTTAATACTTTAATAATTTATATTTTATAGAATTTGATACATTCATTTTTTTGTATCATATACATGTTATTTTTATGTCTTCTCGTATTTTAGTTATTTTTTACATCGTATAATTATGTCTTATTTAATACTGCCAAGAGATCTCCATTTATAGTAAAATAGATGTAAACTTTTGGTAATGAACTATGATTATAGTCTATATTCTGAGCATGTAATTGTCCATGAATTGTTTTCTAATTGTTGATCAGTAAAGACAGGTAAGAATGTGTGCTTAATTTAGATGGATAGGCTAAGCTTGTTTTCCTTCTGAATTGTTAGTATTAGTTTGTGGTCTTTAAACATTTTTCTGTCACTCAATCCAAATGCGTATTTTCTTGGTTAGTTTTATTATGAAAAATTGCAAATCTTTTGGCACATTGCTTTGTCAAGCCGATTTTTTTAGATTGTGTTTATTTTCTTAGGGCCAGATTTTGTCCAACAAATAGTTTTATGATACGTTTGATTCACTAAAATGGAATAAAGCTATAACTGAATAGTTATTTCTGTGGAAATAGAATAGAGCTGAAATGAAATAGAATAGCTGGAGTACTAGTTTTGTTCAGTAAAATAGAACACTATAGGATTCGAATCCTCGACAAAGAGATTCAAATCTCCCTAAAATAATTTTTTATTCTGCCTAAGGTCGAAATAGCCATTCAATAGGTGGTGCACTAAATAGCTATTCTGAGATTTTGTGGAATAAGACAGTAATAGACTATTCTGCAAAATAATAATTTCGTGGATCAAATAGTCACATTACTATAGCGCGTTGAATATTCCCATAATGAAATTCCTACTCCATTGAATCAAACATCCCCTTAGACTCTTTGTTGGCCTAATTAAAACCTTAAATCCACCATGGATGGGAAAGTACTACTAAAAGTTTCCAAATATTTGCATGATAGCTTTAAGCCTTGGACAACTTAGCCTATTGGAATTTAGGTTATGCAAACTCTTTATTTTTTTTAAATATTATTGTCTAACATATATTTGTTTATCGGTATAGGAGAATGATCCTCTAAATATGTGAACAAATTTATAAAAAATTTAATACATCCGTATTGGATATATATCTGACTATGCATATCTAATACTTAATCCTTATCTTTAGGTAACTTAGATTGGAATTTGAGTTTGGATGCTACTGTTGGGATTAAAGCTGATATGATTTTGAACATATTACATATAAAGTGATTCATGCGAGGGAGTAAGATATTTGTGGATATTTGTAAGTCTCATTCGACAGCATAAGTAATTTATGTTCATTCAAGTTGAGAGCATCAGTGTTGCACTACTTTATGATTTTACCTATTCATTTTTATAATATAGAATTTAGAAATTTGATGTGAATTATGATCTTTATGTCTACATGGATGAAAATATGAATATTTAATAAGTACTATATTGCCATTTTAATCATATTTTTTGGTCAACCAAACTCTTTTCTTGCATTCTTATTAAGTCAATCATAAGTTTTCATTGTATGTAAGATAAAAATGAGAAATGATGGTTTTCCATATCAATTAACACAATTATAACATGATGTTATTTTAACCAGAAGGCAGCGAAGAAGGTGAAAGGTTATATTATATATTATAGGGATTTTTCATTTTTTAAAAGTACTTATGTTTGATACTTATTTAGATATAGTACAAAGTATGATCTTTTAAATATATAAAAAAATTTTTAAAAAATTAAATATATCTGCATCGAATACATATTAGTATTCAACGCTTACTTTCGAGGTAGGGTAATAACAAAGTGGCAGGAATGGTTGTGTGGTTTCCTGACTATTGATGCCTCTTGACAATGGTTATGGATATGAAAACCCAAGTTCTGGCTCCAACTATTTTCTTCTAAGGTCTAACTTTATGAGATCTTTGTTGGTTTACTTTGCTTATGCGAATGGAGTATTTATTACTACAAAATAAAAGATTTTATTGACAAAATAAGAGAACAATAAAAAAAAAGTGTCCTTTCTACATGAATTTAGTAATATTGAGGAAGAATACTATTTTTAATTTAACAATATTGAGATAAATTTCTTCTTCAAAAACGTTCAGAGACACGGTTTTAAAAGATAATTATTAAAAATAATTTTTTCTCTTAACTTTTAAAAATGATTCTTAAAAAAATAATTATTAATCATCTTCCTCTAAATTTTAAAGTATGTGTATGCGTCATGGCGCTATTATCTTATTCTCAAAAGACATGCCTGATAAGATGTACAGTGCACCCATTAATATGCCCATGGACCTTTTCTTTCTTATCAGATGTGGGATTAATGCACCTTACCTATTTCTTTCGAGCGCTTAGCATGACATTTTTCCCTACCCAATCTCGTGACAACCCCGTTATGGGTTTCTTTGCTATTTCTGTCTACCTCGCCCCTGGGGTGTGTAGTGTGGAGTAGCGGTTGGTCCACTCTGCCTACCTTACCTATTGGAATACTCAATGTGAAATCGGATGGTCAATGGTTGGCTTTGATATCATTTGTCACAAGGCTATTACCTTTTTTTCAAAAGATATGCTTGATGAGATATGCAGTGTATCTGTTTATATACTTAAAGATGTTCCTTTTTTTATCCGACATAAAATTAATATACTCTACCTACTTTAGACCGCTTGTCGTGACACATGCTTAGAACAGTGAGAGTACGCCATCATCTTACGAATAAGGCGGCCTTTGAAGAAAGCTGTGAGTCGGTTAATTCAGATATTAGCTAGCTTTTTCACTGCACTTATAAACCTTCCTCACTTTCTTCTCTTTGGAAATGTCAGATGGTTCTTTTATTAAGTTCACTGTTATAGCTATCTTAATTGGTCAACTTTCATTAAATTGAATAGGCAACGCATTCATTCTCCTTTACCATCTTTCCACTGTACTATAGTCTATCTAACGCATCTATTTGTGGCTCCTGACCCTGAAGCAAATTGATAGGACTTCTGTTTGAATATTAGTCAGTAATCTTAATCAGAAAGATCTGGGAACATGAGGGCAAGAGGCCATGAATTTTAACTCGTGGAATTATCTATATGGACGTAGTTCTAGACTTCTTTTCCCTGATTGAAAAGGATGAAAATAAGTTGATATAGGTTATTGTCTTACTTTACTCCTGCTTTAATTTTTTAGAAATTCCCATTTAATAGTATTTATATGGTGTTGTACCTATATCACATGTTCATGTTATCTTAATCAATGATGATGTTTGTGAACATGGTTGAAATCAGAGAGAGAATATAGTTGATGTTAGAATTTCTTGCAACAGTATATTTGGTTATCTAGTCGAGTGCTTATTTTTTAAGTCAATGTTCTCATATCAAAAATTGAATAGATGAGAAGTGTGAATATGTTGGTTCATCTAAGGAGGACCAAGAAGATAGTGGTGGAGAAATCGAGCTACCAGCTGAAGATCAAGAACTAAAGAACCACCTATTGAGGAAATATAGTGGTGGTTGCATAAGTAGTCTCAAGCAAGAACTCTCTAAGAAGAAGAAGAAAGGGAAACTACCCAAACAAGCTAGACAAAACTTGCTTCGTTGGTGGGAGCTACACTACAAATGGCCATACCCTTCGGTAATATATTTGTATATCCTCTTTTGAGTTTAATTCTTGTCGGTATGCTATTGGAATTTGCACTTCATTTTTAGCTTTTTTTTGGGGGGTTGCTAAAATTGCCAGTGTGGTAATCCCACAGGAGACAGAGAAGTTGGCATTGGCTGAATCGACTGGTTTGAAACAGAAACAAATTAATAACTGGTTCATAAATCAAAGGAAGCGTCACTGGAAACCGTCGGAAAACATGCAATTCATGGTGACGAAGGGTCTGCAACCACAGAATGGAACTGATGGTCCTTATCTGCTGGGATGATGATGATGTGCAATACAGCATTACAGATTACCTGCCTTGTCATGGCTATCCCTCAACTGAAGTGGGTCCAGGCTGGCTTAGAAGCCGTTTAAAAATATTAAAATTTTTATATATTTTTATATTTTTATAATTAATGTAAAACAAAGTATGTTTTATTAATAAATAATAATTGAGATCTGATTGAATTCTAAAAGTTACTGTTTAAATTTGACCCAATGCAAGTTGAGTTAATTCAATTGAGCAAATAATTTGACTTTTGGATAGATTTTATTTTACTATCTTTCTGTATTTTACTGTCATAACATTGCAATGCAATGGCAATGGCTGTTGGTAGTTTGATGACGGTGGAAAAAACCTTATCCCATAGGAAAGTTAAGAATGAGCAATTTGTATTACATTATTCATGCTAACTTAGGTGATAAGAGTAAAACACTTTAGCACAAAAATGTACTGGTTCATAGTTGAAAATGTGTGAATTTGGGCACTTGAGCCATCGAGACTTAAACTTGGACATATAGTTTTTTTTATTTTATTTTTGAAATAATTAATCAAAAAAATATTTTTTATTAATTGTTTAAGAAAAGTTATGTTGAAAAAATATAACATTCACCAATATAATTGTTATGTAAAGATATAATACTTAGTTAAATTTTTTTTTTTTTTGTAAGAATACAATTTTTGCCTAACAAACAAGTCTGAGTGATTTTATATTATCTATAAAAGAGATTTTTTTTATTCCTTTATTATATCTTGGAGGTCTTATAAAACATTAAGAAAAATGCTTTCTCATGCAAGTATATTTTGTAATTTATTTTCACTTATATTATTATAACAAAGGCATCTTTGGTCTTGAAAGAGGATTTTAGTCTTTGTTCCTTTTGGTACTCAACAAGATTGGTCATTGTTTGTTTCTAATTAAGGATATGAACTGATAGTGATCATGGCAGTTTTATATGCGTCTCTGGAACTGGCTAAGACGAGGTTTCAGAAGACGTAAAACATCTTGAATTGTGATCCTGCGGCGGAATATATGATGCCCAATTAAAACAGGGTCTGGTTGCATTTCTCCACCAATTAGCAGCTAGCCTATGCTCTTTGAGCTTTTTCCATCTCGGATGGTCCATATTGAGAAATTTTGGGGAAAGTTCAAATTGGGACTGGGTTATATGTCCAACCTCACATTGCACTTTAGCCTATTTATAACATGTGAATTAGCTTATACATTTTCAATGTAAGATTCCACACCAAGCATGAATATCAATTAACTTTTTTCTCTTCAAGTAAGTATTTTACAGATCAATCTTAGTATCAATTATGTAACTTAATCATACATCTTGTATTGCCATACAATAACCAATGTACTTACATATTTATTTCAGATTTATACACACACATTTAATCAATCTATATCCAACACTTGGGTTGATATGGTATGGCAGCTACGGAGCTTGCTTGTTGAAGTTATGATCACCCATTATAATAGTTTTTGAATAAACTCATAAATCACAACAAACACAAATTTATGTCGAATTGATCATGCATATTATTGAAATCTAAGAATTATTTTATGTGTTTTATTCCCCCTTGAGTAACTAGAAGCTCTTGCACTTTGGGTTTTGGGTTTTGTATTTTAATAAATTTAATGGTTGTGTATATAGGTTTTGAGTATGAATAATTTAAATTTTGAGTCACTAAATTTAGTATTAATTTTTTATAGGTTACAAATTTTTGATTTCATTCAATTACATTATTAAACTTTTGTTATTAATAAATTAGGTAACTTATACCAACTTTCTTAAGTAATTTTAACGAAAAGTTGATTCGGTATATAAACACGGCTTATGTTATTAGATCTTACATATATCATGTATGTATGCTGAGTCATAAATTTTATATCAACTTTTATGTAGGCTATACAAATATTTAATTTTATTAAATTATATTACTAAATTTTTATTGTTAATAAATTAAGTCATTTACGTTAATTCTATTAAGTAATTCTAATAGCAAAATTGATATGGCATGTACACATGATTTTTTTTATATCTTATCAAGATAATTTCTTACAGACATACAGCACGTACATATGTTGCATCAATCTTTTTATTAGAATTACTTAACAAAATTTGTGTAAAAGGTTTAATTTAATAATAAAAGTTAAATGATATAATTTAATAAAATTAAAAATTTATGCCTTATATGAAAATTAATAATAAATTGAGTGACCCAAAATATATATTATTCTACTTAAAAATATAGATAATAATTATCCTTTTCTTATAAACCTTTTATGTCTTTGATGAAAGTTTAGTTTCAAAATTTTAAAGTAAGCTTTTCCTACAAGTTTTATTAATTACAGTGGTTAGACATTAGAATTATTCATGATAAGGTTGGACTTAGAAATATTTATAGGTCTGACCAAATTGATCGTTTATTTTATCATTTAAAAAATTTAAAATATTATTTTTAATATTAATATTCAAGATTATTATTTAATATACTAGCAGTAAAGTTTTTAACTTCACAAAAATGATTAAAGTACTGTCAAGTTTATTTAATTTTTTTTAAAACATACAGTCAGGATACATAGCAATGTTTTAATCCTTCTTCTAGAATTAAAAAAACTTTACTACTAATATATCTAATAATTATATTTTTATAGTTAAATTTAAATTAAAATATTTTTATTAAATAATAATTTAAGCCTCGTTGAGTTTAATAATCTTTGTGCAACACTCAATCTATACACAAATCTAATCGAATTAAATTAAGATAATAAAAATATTTATTTGTTCGAAGCTTGATTTGATCCGTCAAATTAAAATAAACTCATCTTATTATTTAATATATTTAAAATTTTATATATTTCATCATTATATTTAAATTTTTATTAATTAAATAATAATTTAAATTAATTTATAATTAATATAATTCTTGAACAAATCCAATCGACACTCTCCTTCGTCAATTAG
Organism: Adansonia madagascariensis; assembly: GCA_038381835.1. Lineage (NCBI taxonomy): Eukaryota > Viridiplantae > Streptophyta > Magnoliopsida > Malvales > Malvaceae > Adansonia > Adansonia madagascariensis. The sequence continues at coordinate 583 of JBBYHL010469442.1, read as the reverse complement.
GGATTTTATAAAAGTGACACTGGTGAATAAAATTATATATATATATTCTATCTATTGATTGGCCAAAAGAATTAATTAATATATCCCACAAAACATCTTTCTGGATATCGTCTGCCTCATCAATCATTGTCATGTCAACCAAGCGAGGAAAGAATAACGCAAAAACAAAAGTTTACAATGGCAATGAGTCACGAGAATCATTATATATATATATATATATATGCTCCAAATTCGATTACATGTTAATTTATTTTTACTTCTTTATTGATTTGCGTCATTAGACCTTTACATCTTTCACAATGTCATTTTAAATGCAAAAAGTGTGAGAACATTCCACATCTTAAAGATTATCTTATCGCATTATTGAAGGAATTTCAAATGGTTTTAGATGCTTATCCACCGCATTCTTTGAATCCACAGCCCTTCCGTTGACCCTTTATGTATTTCAGGTTAAAAGTAATAATAATAAAAAAAGCCTTCAAATTTTATTATTTATTAAAATAATTTTTTTATATTTTTATTATATTCAAATAAATTATTGATTTTTAATTTATATTTAAATAAATTTATATTTTTTAATTTA
>JBBYHL010469400.1:2614-13769 GCA_038381835.1 Adansonia madagascariensis | reverse complement strand
GTGATTTTAAATTAAAATAATATATATTTTTATTTAAATTTAATTATAAAATATATAAATATTAATAAAAAATATATATTTAATGTGATGAATAGTAATCTTGGCTTAAATAGGAAGATTTGGATATGTTAAATTAGAGTCTAGGCTTACGATTTTAAAAAAATTTAAGCCGCAGCTCGACCCGACTCATGAGCAGGTTTAATCATATATAAAATATAAATTAAATTTTTAATATTTAATTAAGTTATATATGGTATTAAGATTTAATATTTAATATTTAATTCATTTTTATATAGTATTATCTATTATGACTTTCATATTTTTAATTTATCTTATTATTTTATTATATTATTATAAGATTCTAATTACTGTTACTTAAAAAAATAATAATAATAATAATATTCCAAAAAGAATTTAAAATTTTACTACTAACATATACAAACTCTAATATTTAATGAGTTTAACTAATAAAATTAAAAAAAATATAATAAATAGATGATATACTTTATTAATAATATTTTTCAAACTATCAGCACCTTAAAGCATTTCCTACGGAAATTTTTATCAAAAAAGGTCCTCTTCCTTATAGTGCATTAAACGTATAAAAGGTTGATAAATACGTATAACGTAACAATTTTTTTCCTTTTTGTTTAGATGACAATTTAGCAAGAGAAGAAGTCTTCAAACCCTTCATCTGGCTCTGGGGGCTTTTCAGTTTCTTCTGGTAACTCTGTTTCAAGTTCAAACGGGGCAGTGCTCGCTAGTAGAACTCGAATAAGGTGGACGCAGGATCTCCATGACAAGTCTGTCGAGTGCGTTAAACGCCATGGGGGTGCCGAGAGTAAGTAAAATATTGCAAAAGCATGATTTTTTTTCTTTCTATAAGTTCCCCAAAATCTTGAGATACTCATTCTATAATCGTTTTAGTTACTTATTAATTATTGCTTTGATCCAACAGAGGCAACTCCAAGGTCAATTCTGAGACTGATGGATACAGAAGGATTGATCATCTTTCATGTTAAAAGTCCTTTTCAGGTATTAGTTGAAGTTTAAGCAATTTGGCTCTTGATTGTATTAATTCAATTTTTTTTTTTTTTTTTTTTTGGTTTGACAGACAAAAAACTCTCGATAATTCTTTCCCTCTTTTTTCTTTTCTTTTTTTTTTTTTTTTTTTTTTTGTTTTAACCCTAGTATTTTAATAACAATTATAATGGGCTTGAGTGGCAAACTTTGTAAAAACATTTGGGCTCATATATATTTATTTTTTAACTTCTCAAATACTCAAAAGTTTATTATGATTAAGCTTTTTGGGTTAAATAAACCCTTATATTTTTATTATATATAAATAAATTTTTATCATTTGATTTATACAAAATAAACCTTTATACCAAATAAAATATTGATTTATATTAAAAATTTATTTATGTATAAATTAAAGGTTAAGGATCTATTTGTATACAAATTAATAGTTTGTTTTAGTGTATACTAAAGGTTAATTTGGATGTAATATTATAAAGACTTATTTAGATAAAATGATAAATACAAAGCATATTTTAATTATTTTAGCGCATTATAGTTTATAAGCTTTAAATTAAATTTATTTTTTTATATAAATGAGCCAAACATGATTTCAGTTTAAAAAACTAACATGTCCTCATTTCATTGCATGCAGTAATTGGTTCACTATAATAAATATGTCAATTAGTGACAAAATTTCTAAGTGACGTATCAATTTTCGTCGAGAAAAATAGTTTTAACATGAAAAAAATAGTAAGTCAGCGGTCTTTCTTATTGTTGCTATATTTCATATGACGATTTTAAGAAATGTCAAACCGTTGTGTCACTAATTATTTGGTGCCAAAACTTACCACTAAAAAATTTGGGGGGAAATTTTTTTAGTGACATTTTAAATTTTATGTGAAGCTTTGTTTGTGTCATTAATTCAACATTTTTAGTGACGAATTGTACAAATTTTATTTTATGAAGATTTTTTAACCTCATAGAATTATAGAAAATGTATTTTATTAGTGACACTTCTTTTTTGTCATTATTATGAAGCAAATATGGTGACGCACACTTGCGTCACTAAAAGTTTACTATTAATGATAAGATATTCGTCGCCTAAATATTTGACTCTATATGTCGATATGAGTAACATCATAATTTTTAATATGAATTTATGAAATTATTTTTTCATCACAAGTAATTTATAATTGATGTATATTTACTTTGGACAAATTTTTTAAGTGACACATAAAATAACGTCACAGAAGATACTACAAATGTGACAAAAAATTAATCGTCACAATATTTTTGTTGATATTATATTTTGTATGACAATTTCAAAAAACATCATAAGATTATGTCACTATATGCTTGGTGTCAAAATTTACTATTAAAAAAGTTTTGATGGGAAATGTTTTCTGACATGCTAATCAATTTGTGACCAATTTTTTATTGTCACTAAAAGTTTATTAGTGACAACTTATTTAAATTTTTAATTTTGAAGAAAAATCTTTTTATCATGTCTATGTTATTATTAGTGACAATTTTGATTCATCATTATTACACTGTACAAAGGGTGATGCATGTGATCATCATAGAAGGATTACAATATACTTTCGTCACCTAACAATTTGATTTTTTATGAAGTTACGAATAATGTCTTCAAATTCAAATTTAGTTTATGATTTTTATATATGCGAAGAATACAATCAAATAAATATATTTCTTTAATGTTAATAATAAAATAATTATTAAAAACTTAAATTTGTCCCATGTTAGTATTTAATTTCTTTAATTATATAATTTATAGTAATTTTTTAAAAAAGTTAGTATCAATACTATATATAATGTGAGCGAGTTTGATATTACTCGTAATTCACTAAATTAAAGTAAATTTGTATTTTTCTATAAAAAAGTAAAAATTGCCTACTATTTAAATTTTTTTAAAAAATAAATTTTTATTCATATTTTTTAACCACTTACGTAAAGAGTATGCCATAATATAGTAATATATAATAAGAAAAAGTAATTTAAACTGAATTCAAAACAGGGTAATTTGAAGGTCAATGTGCCTCTCCAGATTTTACATTGGACCAACATCCAATGCCCATAGATCATATGGGTCTGTAATATTTACAATATAAAATTATGAATACAATAAATGATATTACGTATGAAATTATTACCTAATCAGTCAAATACAAAAGTATTCCAATTTGTAATTTAAATTTTAAGTCTAATATGTGGACTTGTAATTTGATGAAGTCTTAATTTGAATATTCTGATTTCGTATAAGTATGTATATTTATGTTTACAATATACTTTTACTTAATTTTTTTTAAGAAAGGGTTTTATTTTTATTAATTTCTAAAAATAATGATTTTGTTATGTTTATAATAAAATGTTCGAAAGTGTCGTAATTAGATTTATTGAATTATTTTTAATTATTTTTTTGAAATAATTAATATTGATCTATTTAATCCTTTTTCAAGATGAAAAAAAGGAAAATAAAACTTTATTTACAATATATACTAATAAACATTAACATTAGATTCATTTATAATAATAAAATGATTTGTTATTTATTATTTTATAATCATAATTAAAAAAGGTAATTTTCAAAATTATATAAAGTTGTAATAGTAAAGAAAAATATTTTAAAATATAATTTAAATTTATAAAGTTAAAATAAATTAATAAATTACTTTTTTTTTCTAAACAATAAAATCATACTCAAATATAAATTTGGATATTTTTGGGTTAATTTTTAGTGATTCGGGTTTGGTTATTTTGAGTTTGGATCATTTCGATTTCAAGTTATTTTTAATTTCAGATGATTTTGGATTCGAATTGGATGGTGTTGCTTGTTGAATTCTATGGCCAAATCTAGTTCAAATTCAGATTTTAATAAGTTGAGTAAAATTTTCAAGTTTAGGTCAAATTTCACAACTCTAATTCTAATATCAAATAATAATAAATCATGTTATTTCCTCACTACTATTCTATTTCCATTTCTATAACATCCTTAAGAAAATTACATTTTCATCAAACACTTAACCAAAAAAAGAAAAAAACTCAAAACAATATTATATTTTTATTCTTTAAAACTCAAAGACTCTATGCATAGCGTAGATAGTTTTCTAGTTAACTAAAGAAAGGAGTCAAAAGAATTTGAAGCTTAAAAGCAATTGGTTTATATATTTATAATCGTTCTTTTATTTTCAGATTATAACCTCCTTTAAATATATAAAAAGAATGAGTTAAAGGACAATATGGATTGATGGAAAGGAAAATAAGTGAATTTGCACATTCCAATCATAAAATTTAATCACTTGCTTAATTAAAATAATTGACATTTAATTAATAACTTTAATCTTTTTCTTTTCTTCAAATATATATATATATATATGTATCAAATAATAATTAAGAGCATCATTTTTTTTTTGTGTGTGCTATATGAAGCTGTCATGAATCAAATTTTTATCACTGAAATTAAAAATTTAACATCCTAGTAATAAATTAAATGACTATTTATGAAAAAAAGAAGAAGAAGAAAGGGTTAAAAGATAGATTTGCTACTATACTATAATTGGATATTGAAATTGTCACCATACTTTTATTGATATTTGACATACTTTGAGTATTAAGATAAATTTATTACTGTAATATGACTCAATATTTAATTTTATTCTTTTTTTTGCCAATAAATTTTGATTTTTTAATTTTGTCACTCAACTTAAATTTTGAATAGTTTCGAAGATAAAATTTAATAAAATAAGAGTATCTTTTCAAACATTTTATTTTAATAATTAACAATAATAAATTAATTAATAAAAATTTTAAAACTAACATGAATGTTTATTATAAAAAACTAAACTTATTTTTTTTTCTTTTTTGTCTTTCTTTTTATTTTACAAGTCTTTCCTCCATAAAATAAAAAATTCTATGTTAAATTTTTAATTTTTAATATTTTATAAATTAATGATTTTTGGTAACTATGAAAATAAAAAAAATATTTCATTATAAGGAATTTCTATATTGTTAGTAATTTTAATATCATATATAATATTTGAATTTAATAATTTCAATATTAGAATTGTTTATGAATCAAATCAAATCAATCTTGCATAATAAAAAGTTTTCTTTGTTTAAAGTTCAACTCAAATCGAGTAAACGGATCAATAGTATTTTTACTTCAACCCTAAAATGAATTATGTTTCTTAAAGACCAGAAAAGCGAGGAGACACATTGTAAGTAAGTTGAAAATGATTAGATGTGCATTCTTTAGTTGAATTTGAATCCTCACTTCTTCCATATAAAAGAAAGCAACAATATTTGTGAAACTCTAGACAGGAATGGAAATAGCATGCATTACATGTATTCACCACTAGACCTATGTATGGTCGAACTACTAGTTGGGCCTAATAGGTCACGTCAGGTTATGGATAAAATTTTTCGTAATTCGAATTAATTCTATTCGAATTATTATTTAATAATAAAAAATATTTTTATTTAAATTTAATTATTATAAAAATATATTTAAGACCCATCATTTGACATCATTTGTTATGTAAATTTATTTTAATTCTCTTATTATTTTTTTAATATAATTATCATCACCATTTATATGTACGGAACTTGATCATCAATCTCTGATTCCATACGCATGAAAGGTGATTAAAAGTTGCATTATACTAAAATAAAATTAAGGAGGACAGAAACATTACAATGTTTCTTTAGAATCAAAAAGGCCAGAACATGAGCACGAATATTCTCCAGCTTTCTCACATATAAGGTATTGAATTTTATTGCAAGGAAAATAGCGATCGAAAGGGGCCAAAAAAAGAAGAAGGGAATTCTATGGCCTAGCCTATGGCACTTAAAAAACTAGTCATTTGTATTTCCATGTTTTAGTTGCAGTCATTTGTTTGACAGTCTTGTTCTTGTTTCTGCAGGAGGAAGTAGGCTTTGTTGACATGCCATGAACGCTTGTATTTTTTTTTTTGTGGGGGGGGGGGGGTGTGTAAATGGCCATCTTTTGACATGAATTTCCCAAGCTCTAACTTATCTCGGATGGGAAGTGAGCATTTCCTGAACTTTCTGCAATCGAGGCTTCAACGTCTTGGATTTCGTCATGATAAAAGAACGTGATGTCGTCGAAATCTTGTTTTTTTAGGAGGCTTTCATTTGCTTTTTGTTGCTGATCAATCATCATCTTAAGTTGCCTTCCTTGTTCTTCAATTTGCAACTGTAAATTTCGCTGAACCTGAGCAGGAGAAAAAAACCAAAAAAAAAAAAAAAAGAGAAACAAAGTTCAATTTATTGGTTCAGAAACAGGATGCCCACCAGATAGTTCTTTGTATTTGATTTATATGTTTAATTTACTGATTAACTTCAGTTAAAGTATGGCAAGATATAATAGAAATTAGAACGAAAGAACATTCTTGTACCTCTAATTGTTCATGAAGACGCCTTTGGACTTCTAATTGAAGTTGCAATGCCTCTGTGAGGTGCAAACCACTGCCAGACAGAGCGAAAATTGTGATTAAATTGCAGCGTAAAACATATAGCATTTTGAAATAGGAAATCGTGGTGGAAAAGCTGAAGAAATTTGATGGTAAATTTCAGCAAAGAAAAAGAATGTAATTGGATAGTACAAGAGGGAGATGAAGTCAGAAGTTTACGTTTTGAAATCAATCTGAGTTACACTTGAACTAGTTCTTTTCTCTGATTTTCCTGCAACAAGAAAAGGCTTTTGATGAGAGATAGTGTTTGCGGATGAATTTCTTGTAAGCTCGTACCGCAATCTGGTAATAGAAGAAAGGATTGCAAATGTTGGGATTCGAATCCCAAACTTATTGAACGATACTTCTTAATAATGACTGCATGAACCGAATCTTCTAAGCTCTAAGTTCAAAATTATAAATGTTTAAAAGCTGTACTAAATTAATATTATTAATGTCTTGCAACTCGGGGATCATATAAACAAAACAAATGGTCAGGAGCAAGGAAGAACAGAAATCTTATTTGCTTTAAATCTTAGTATAATTTCTTAATCAATTAAAACATTTAAAAGGCATGACATGAATTCTCCAATATGGTTTTGCAGAAGCATAAAATCAGGATAAGATTAAAACCAGAAAAGAAAAGTAGTCGTAGTAACTAGCAAGCTATACCTTCAGCCGAGTCTGGCATGTATTTTGCAATACGATATTTCTGTAAGACACAAATCAGGGAAAAAAATGTCAGACATTAGCATTTAGCCAGACCAACATAATACAATCAAGGGACAAATTTCTTAAACTTGAATTGATACCTGCAAATGACTTTTAACATGAAAGATGGTCAATCCTTCTGTATCCATCAGTTTCAGAATTGACTTTGGAGTTGCCTCTGTTGGATCAAAGTAATAATCAATAAGTAACTAAAACGATTGTAGAATGAATTTCTCAAGATTTTGAGAAACTGAAAAAAAAAAAAAAAATCATGTTTTCGCTATATTTTACTTACTCTCGGCACCCCCAAGGCGTTTAACGCACTCGACAAACTTGTCATGAAGATCCTGCGTCCACCTTATTCGAGTTTTACCAGCGAGTACTGCCCCGTTTGAACTTGAAACAGAGTTACCAGAAGAAACTGAAAAGCCCCCAGAGCCAGATGAATAGTTTGAAGACTTCTTCTCTTGCTGACGGAAGTGTGAATTACAGTAAGCCTGCACCGGAAGCAGCTAGCCATAGTCAAGACAAGTCAACTTCTTTTAGGAAGAAGTTAATTTTTATTTTTTGGTACAAATAAAATTGTAGTTTGAGAAGAGGAAAAAGGTTGCCGAAGCTAGATTTGAACTCAAACTGACTAGATGTCATCTTTCATGGATGATTACATGAACCAATTGAGCTAAACTTTCAGGAAAAGGTTAATTAGAATACATAGGAAAACAAGAAGAAATTTAGTTGCAGTTGCAGAAAGCAGTAAAAAAAAAAAAATCTTACTCTTTGATCCTGATTTGTTCGGGAAGGAACCGAAAAGAGATTCCAAACAGTGGTAGCATTGTTTCCAAGCATGCTACTTGGATCATGCGAGGGAACCCGGCTCCCTTGTATATTGGTCCCTGGAATTTTGTAGGACTTTTCCAAAGACTTCTGGTATTGATCGCAACAAGTTTGGGATTTCAATAGTGACTGGAATGTATGTCTCAATTCATAGTTTGGTTCATCTTGAGCAGCTAATTGATTGGGAAAGTTCTCCCCTGAAGCCTGAGATGAAGGAAACTGAGAATTGCAGCCGTTATTGTTGTATTGGGAACCCAAAGAAGAACTGCTTCCTTGAGGCCCGTACTGGGGAAACCCCATGTATATTTCAGTTGCATAAAAGGCAGATGCTGGAGTCTGGAAACCACTCATAATTGTATCGGATGATGATTTAGCAGCTCCAGGATGTTTCTGCTGTGAGTGTGATCGTTCTCCTCCTCCTCCTCCTCCTCCTCCTCCCATGGTGGCGGGTGCCTGAATCCTGATTCCCTTGTTCCAAGGCAGTTGAAAACCAGCATGACTATTAACATATTCGAAATTGCAGTCCCTACTGAACCCAAGGTTCTGTCCTATATGTTCTAAGAAATCGATCTTCTGAGTGTTCATTTACAAATGAAACTAATCTAAACAATCCTAACAACAACAACAACAGCAGCAGCTAGCAGATGCAAAATCCTGAATTTGCGTTCAATTTTCTTGGCCTCGTATCAGAACGTGTATCTAATTTCAGTCCAGTATGAATCACTTATAAGATAAAAGGAAAAAACAGCCACGCAGAATACGCGCAAAAATCAAAGAAAAGAAGATGCAGATAAAATGGAGAACCATAGCAGTGATGAATTCTGATGTATGGTAGAAAAATTCTCATTTATATTCCTCAAGACTTGAGTTTTAAGATATGAATATAAATAATAAGTTATATTTGATGCATGGATAGATTATAAAAGCATACATCATCGATAAATAAATCATATAACGTCATCTTATTAAACATTTTTAAAAATAAATAAAAATAATTTATTTTTAATAAGATAGTATCTTCTAATTCATTAATTGTCTATAGCTTTATATTATTAATTCATTAAATATATATAAATAAATAAAATGGATTAGAATGAACATTGTCTATTGTCAATTTGACATGACCAAAGCCTCCCCCCTGCAAACAACATTTCTAGATAATAAATTAATTTAAAATAAAAAAATTTTGTCCTTGTTTCAAAAACTAATTGACAATATAAAAATATGTTTCGAACTTTTCAATAACCAAAAGAACAAATAAAGACAAAAGCCAAGAAAACAAGACTTAAACATCAAAGTATTATGGGGGTTTCATCTTTCAACTTAGGCATCTATGGCCTAATAATTCAAAAATAAGATACTGGGCATAAATTCAAAATTAGTAGACCTGTAATTATTCCTTGCCAAATACACAAAATTAATTTAATAGTATAAGACTGTATTTTCCTTTTCTCTTCAAACAAACAGCATTATTCCTTACAACAGTGCATCTTGCAAAGTGGGGTATCTGAAAATTACCAGAAAAAGTAAGATTCGAAGAAACATGTTCACAAAAGATGATGAACTGATTTTATGACAATAATCAAATTTTGGATCATACGAAAGCCGATTAATTAAGGCCTAAACATGTCGATTAAGATGTTAATTTCAAAAGATAAGAGAGCGGAATCTAGCGGATATATTGGAAAGGAAAATTAACGTTGAACTTATACAGTGTCGCACTAGATATATATGGCTCCACTATGTCAGGACAGTTTTCTATCATATACTTTACATGCTACATATATATGTGTGCGTGTGTGCGCATAGAATCGAAGAATGTTTCCCAAAGCAATTAATTATCAAAGTGTCACTTTATCAACTTCTACGCCATAGATTATTGCGGAAGAATTAAGAGACCTTTGTCACAACAGTAAAACCTGAGCTATTAAGTTGAAGTTGGGTTTTTATTTTTATTTCGAATTTGAAGTTGGATTTTTTTTCCCTTACTAATCTGTTTGATTTTGTTATGCAGGTGAACTAGGATATCCACGATAGAGCTTTTATAGTAAGACGGCGAACCAAATCGACCTGAGCAAAGTGAGTGAGATGAATGTCTCGTCTAGTGGTTGTATTGATTTTCACCTATAGAGATAACATGTTAGAGAGGTATCGAAGGCATGCTCCGATGATCAAGTCATATACCTTAAAATTATTAACTTAAAGTTATAAATTTTACTCTCTTAAAGAAAAAAGAAATGAAAAAAATAAATAAATAAAAAGTAAGCACAAAGTCGTCTCATAATTGATGTTGAAATTTTGTTCTATCTGAGATATTTAATTACATAAAGAAGATAAAATACTATATGTAAAAAAAAATGGAAGAAGTGAAGTAATTCCGTAGTCAAGTTTTAAGAAATATTCTTTTATAAATGGTAGACTTTCTTGGCCCATACATATGAATAAAGAAAAGAAAACAAAACAAAAAACGAAAACAAGAAAAAGATAAGGTGGCATTTTCAAGAGAGTGCATCCAAGGCAGCTAAGCACTATAAACGATGATAAAAACAATATATTATTTCTGCATGGGAAGTTCCGGACAACTCATCTGGCTCTATTCTGGATTAGGAAGGAATTATTAATAATAACAATCATACAATTAGCATTAATTATATTAATTAATTAATTAATTGCTCTTGCTCTGCTTAATTATAAAAATGAAAACGCGTTCAGGCTTAAAAATCTGACGGCAAGAAGGCTATATTCCTTGGTTAATTTTTAGGGCACAAACTTTGCCATGTTCCATGAACGTTATACTTTCTTCCTTTCTTTACGTTTTTTTTTTGTTTAAATTCTATAATGATTAAATTTAGAACTTGAGATTTCAATTTGAAAATATTGATTTCGAATTTGAGATTAACATTATAAAATTAACGGATCAAAATATGGTTATACCTTGCTATATAACTCCAAAAAAAATTTAACTAAAACTAGGGTAATTTACATTCTGAATTAATAAACTTATTACTAATTTTCATGTAGATTACAAACCTTCATTTTTATCAAATTCAATCATTGAACTTTTATTATTAATAAATTAGGTCACTTACGTAAACTCTTTT
>JBBYHL010469369.1:0-13775 GCA_038381835.1 Adansonia madagascariensis | reverse complement strand
TTAAAATTGAAAAACATTTTGAAAAGTACTAAGTTTGTATTTTCTTAAAAATATATGTTCCAAAATGTATATTTATATAGAGAATATTTTTTAGATATGTTTGAGTTAATATTAAGTCAAGAAAAATCATTTTACAAAGGATTTTGAATGTATGTATTGATACAATGAACAAATGTATCGATATTATGCTCAAAACCCTTATTTGTATCAACATTCTTAAGCATGTATCGATACATTGCAGTGAGTTTCGATACTCACCCCATATGTATTGATAAAATGCTTGGCAGTAGCCAAGGTTTGGCTAAAACCCTTGAATGTATTGATACATATGTGTCTATATTGATACAGCTTGGTTGGTATCGATACTCAGTCCCCTGTATCAATACAATAAGCTGTAATAGTCACTTTTTTTATTCTTGTATCGATACTATTGGTATTATATCGATACTATAGCATGGGTTTAAACGGAAACAAGCATTTATGAAGGCTACAATGGCTTTCCAACCACCACATTAAATGCCTAATGTCTATAAATTAATTTCACGCTATAAATAGAGGTTCCCAACAGTTGAAGAAGTAGAGATACAAAAATCATTCAAGCATTAAATAACAAAAGCTTAAAAAGTCTTCAAATTCTTCATTTTTACTTGTATCAAATTTATACTTTTTTAAGTCTATTTGTATCTCATTCACCTTGTACTTAAATTCTAGCAAACATCCACCTACTAAAGGTCCAATTTGTTTGCAAAACACTTCATTCATATCAAAAAAGGGGTTGTGTGAAAGTGAGTGAAAATATTTGAGAATTTAGGGTAGAATTCTCAAAGGGATTGAAAGGTTCTATGTAAGCCTTAAAAGCTAGTGGTGTAAGGTTATACCTTAGCCTTAAAGGTAAACAATTTGATTAGTGAATTGTGGGAATAACTTTGGTAAGAAAGTACTAAAAAGAGATGATGTAGGAGCTGAATTGAAGGACCAAACCTCTGTACATTGATTGTTTATTTTTCTTACCCTTAACTTCGTTTATTTTCAATTTGCTTCAAATTTGACAAGTTTTTGAAGAACCAATTCACCCCCTCTTGGTTCAATCTTTCCTTGAGCTAACAGTAAGTTCACATGGCAGAAAAAGTCATATTTTGATCTCCAAATTTGAATATGTAGAATGAATATTTAAAAAAATATTCTTTAAATATTTTTTTTTCAAAATTTGAAAATCTATCTCTGTAGATGATATTACGGTCAAAATTTTTATTTTTAGAAATTTTTTAAGAATTTTTCATAAAATTTAAGAAATTAACTTTCGTATATTTTTACCAATACCTTTGTGGTATTTATGTTGATGTGCACTTCAAAAAATTAGAAATATTCAAGGAAAAATTCTTGTTGGCATTTTATACCACAAGGTGTCAAGTTGCCAATTTTGGTAATTAATTTTGAATTCTTCACAATATTGCGAGAATCATACTCATAAAATTTTTCTCGTAAAATTATCTCGAATTCTGGATTTTCATCTTTACCATTTTGTAAATTAGTATTTTGGATAATAGGTTTTATTTATTTCATTTTTATATAAATTTTAATGAATTTTTTGAAACTTTCTTGGTTTTAGAATATGAACTTTTCTTTATTTGTAAACTTTTTTTGTGGAATTTTTTCTATTTTTGAAATTTTAAAATTATTTAAATATTCACATTTGATCATTATTAAATCAGTTTTCAAAAATCATTTATCTATTATAAGTTTTAAAATTTTTCTCGTTTCTAAAATACGTAGTTTTCTATTTCATAAAATTTGTTGGAAAGATTTTTTTAGGTTTATAATTTTTAAAATTCCTCAAATATTATTATTTAATTTATATTTAATCTGTTTTGAAAATTTTATTTTTATTTTTATTTTTATTTTATGGGTTTTGCATTTTTTTATAATTTTTCATGTTTCCAAGATGCGAAATTTTTTACACTGTAAATGTTTTAGGTTTTTTCTTTAGTTTATAATTTTTAAAATTAATCAAATATTTTTATTAAATTAATATTAAGTCAATTTTTTAATATTTAGTTAATTGGATGAGTTTTGAATTTTTTATATATTAATTTTTATCTGAAAAGATTTTTTTTGTATAATTTTATGAGTTTCGAAGTACCAATCAGTTTTTTTCATTATTTCATTTCCAATTTTGTTTATAATTATTAATTTTTTTAATTGTATGTTTTAGTATCATTATTTTAATTTTATTTTAATTTATGATTATTTGCTATTAGTTTCATGGAAACTAGTCTAGTTAATTTCCAACTTATCCTTAACCAAATTAGTTGGTTTCTAATTACCAATTAGATGGTATTATCTAGGCAATCATGATAATATTTTTGAATGACCTTAATTGCTTGTCAAATTAATGCAAATCTCATCTTTTTATGCTAATAATGACAAAAATAATAAATTAAACAAATTAAATTGTTTTTTTCCTTTTTTCTTGGAATTTTGACCAAAAGGATTTGGTGATTCTCTTGGCTGAAAATCCCCCTTTATAAAAGGGGGAGGATTTGCTTTTATAAGGCATTTTTAGAGGAAGCTAGAAAAAAGGAGAAGAAAAAAAAAACAAAAGAAAAACGCTTGAAATTTTTTGTTTTCTAAGCTTTGTTATATAAGCTTCATTCTTTATTTGTTTTTCTTCATTTTTCATCTCATTTATGATTCAAAACCATGTTAAAACTCAGATTTTCATCTATGTTGAAAGGCTAAACATGGTGATTTTATATATTTTTTATATTTGATGTTGTTTTTCTTTGTTTTTAGTTATTTCTTGATTTTTGCTTGTAAAATATGTTGTTGTTGTTGAAATCTTAATTTATTGTGCATGTATGTTGATGTATATGTAGTTTTTATTTTCATGTTAATATATGATTAAGCATATTTGTATATTCATTTTTATTTTGGTTTAGTAATGTTTATTTATGTTCATGATTTTTTATGTCAAAGCATGCTTTTGTTTGATATTTTGGTTTGGCCGAATTTGATAGGTTCTTTCGATGATGATTTTGTGCATATTTTTGTAATAATTCCATGTTTTTCTTATTTTTATGTTATTTTATAACATTAGTGAATATGGGGATTAATTTGCAAAAATGTGTAAACCTTTATTTAGGCCATTTTTGGGCTTGGTCGAAAGCTTCTGGGTAACTTGGAAATTGATTTTGTGTATTTTATATAATGTTTTAGCTATTTTTCACACTTCAGGGGTTATTTTATAATTTTGCAAAGTTTAAAGACTAGTTTGCCAAAAATAGAAAATTTGTGTTTTATGGTCAAAGGTGTTTGACGGAGCCTTCATATGGATGTTCTTCATGATTTACATGCTGATTTTTACCTGATTAATAATATTTTATGATGATTTAGATTATTTTATTTAGGCACCCAGGTGTAAAATAGAAAAAGTTTAGGGACCTTTGGGGAAATCTAGCATTTTTGGGATAAAATGGTCATTTTTAGCATGAAATCATCCACTTAGATTATTTTAAATATTTTTTAGCATTCCATTGGTCCTCTGATCGGGTGCTAAAATATTAAAATCTTTCGTATTCTTTAAGTTCTCTATTAGGATACAAAATGCACTTTTTTAAAAATTTAAAGGGCTTAATGGCATTTTTGCATTCTAGGTCACTTTAAAATCTAAATTACCCATTTAGGGTATTTTGGACCAAAAAAAATATTTTTAGCATTTGTAGTCAATTTATGACTAATATTTAATTTTAAAAAATTTAGGAACCCATTAGTAATTTTTGTATTTTAGGTCTTTTTTTCATCTAAATTACCCATATAGAGTAAAAATCATCATTACTTGTTTTTTAATGTCCTTTAAGATTATCGAGATACTTTCATGTCGAAGGTATACCTCAAGAGTATTTGGTAATTTTGCTAGAATAGAGTCTTAGGTAGTCATCGGGATGCTCTGGTGCCAAATATGTGCAATTTTCAACCTTTCATAATTATTTTTGTGTCCTTTAGGGTTATTGAGATACTTTCATGTCAAAGGTATACCTTAGGGCATTTTGGTAATTTGGCTAGAATTGAGTCCTAGGTGGTTATCGAGATGCTTTTATAGCAAAGATGTGCATTTAGGATAAGTTCAACCTTCCATGATCATTTTCGTGTCCTTTAAGATTACCGAGATACTTTCATGTCGAAGGCATATCTCAGGGTATTTTGGTAATTTGGCTAGAACTAAGTCCTAGGTAGTCATTTAGATGCTTTTATGCCAAAGATGTGCATTTAAGGTAAGTTCAACTATCCATGATCATTTTCGTGTCTTGTAGGATTACTGGGATACTTTCATGTCGAAGGTATACTTAGGGACATTTTGGTAATCTTTATAGCATTGAGTCCTAGGTAGTCAACGAGATGCTTTTATGCCAAAGATGTGCATTTAGGGTAAGTTCAACCTTCCATGATCATTTTCATGTCCCTTAAGGTTATTGGGATACTTTCATATCGAACATATACCTTAGGGGCATTTTGGTAATTTTGCTTTAATTGAGTTCTAGGTAGTCATCGGGATGCTTTTATGCTAAAGATGTGTATTTAGGATAAGTTCAACCTTCCATAATCATTTTTGTGCCCTTTAGGGTTATCGAAATACTTTCATATTGAAGGTGTAACCCAAGAGTATTTTGGTAATTTTGCATTAAAAGCAAGTCCTATATGATTGTTAGGATATTTTTATTTCAAAGGTATACATTAGGAATAGGTTCATTATTTTGATTGTTATCGAGTCTAGGATGTTCTATTAGTATTCTTTAATAAAATATGAAATTTTCTTTTTAGAAAATTAAGGCAATGTCTTCAAGTTAAAATAATACGTGGAGTTTCTCCTAAAATATGAGAGGAGTTCTACGGATTATTTTAACAATGAGATACCTTTTTCAAAGTGAAAATCAAGGTTTTTGTAAATTTCAAAAAAATAAAACCTTTCATATTTCTCTGGCCCTTTAGTGAGATGCGAATGATATTTTGAATTTTAAAATCTTTTGTGTTCCTTTGGTTTTCTATTAGGGTACAAAAGAGAATGACAAAAAGCTTTCATGTTTCATTGGTTTTCCGGTGGAGTGCGTAAGAGATTTTGATCTTCATATTCAAAAAACTTGATTTCTTTCGACATGGAATAATAAATTTTCTTCATAAAATATTATTTTTAGGAATATATATTAAATGCCATATGTTAAAATCGAATAAAAATTAAAATTCAAGTTAACACGTAATTAATAAGGTACTTATTTTTGGGCATCACGAAAGGGTGGATCTTTATTTGAGTTGTAATCAGCTCTTGGACCCTTTTATATGATCTCTGGTATGATCGCAGACCTCAAAGTTAGTATTTTAGGGTTTTGTGACCCTCGAAATATGAACTCCGATAGGTGACCAATCTCAGCTAGCCGAAATAGATTAGTGGTGACTCCAAATAAATGTCATTTCATAATGACTATTTAGGGTTAAGTCGAGTGAGCGATTTGTCTTGACCACCGAGGCCCTAAAAATAAGAAAATATTGATAATGGTATGGCCTATAAAAACAAGAGAATATAAAATAGTGATATGTTAACAAATATAGAAGCGAAGGCCATTTGAGTTAGGCTTGGTCAGGATTCGTATCTGGGCTACGTTGCAATAGCTTGGCAACTCCATTGGGGAAATCTACAGAGTAGACCTAAAATTAATTAACGTGTTAACTAAATTTCAATTAATTCGATTTTAATTGGTATTTAATTTTAAGTTCCTTCTTTTTTAAAAAAATTCATTATATTAATATTTATTTTGCACTAATATTTTCTTGTTTGTTTTTTGTCTTTTGAGGATTAGGATAGTGGGTTTTATTTTTAATGTTGTGTCATAAAAAGGTAAATTTGTCCTTTCACACACACTATGCACATCATGCAGTAGTTTTTCCTCTGTCAGATATGGAGGGGCATAGGTGTCCAATATTTTAGAAGGGGGTGAGCAGCTTTACCTTCGGAGGTGTTAGCCTCTGTTTGGGCTAGGAAAAAGCCTACTGGGTGTAGATTCCTACGTCTGCCCAAGGTGTTAACCTCATTATGACATGCAAGACAAGTCCACTTCAATTAGACCTATTCTGACATAAATCCATGATGGATAAGGATAAGGTACCTCGTTGGTCCTTTCAAGGCTTGAGGAATTTAAGAACATATGCCTGTCATAAACCACATATAGTGAACCATACTAACCTCCATGTCAAAACCATGCCTGATTTTAGGTGTCACCAAAATTAAGGACACATAAAGGGACAAAGTTATCTCTTTCCCTTTATTTTCATATTTTTATTTATTTGGATAACTTTAATATCTTGTTTAAACAATTTTTGTTTTTTCTTGCTTTGAAATTTATTTACACCTTATTTGAATAATTTATGATTTTTATTGTTTTCAAATTTTATTTGAATATTTCTTAAGGATACTAACTCATTGTTTTCTTTTTTTTTGGTGCATTTTTCTTTCCTCATAGGCATACAGTAATGCTTGCTTTAAAAACAATCCCAACATAGATTGATTTTTATTTAACTTTATGGCAGAGCCAGTATATGCAGTGATTATTTCCAAGGAATTTGAGGAGGTCCATTCTGAGTACCAGAAAAGGGATGGGGGTTGTGTACCGAGAGGTTTTGTGTCAAAGCTGCCAAAGATTACATATTTGGACCTTCACCAGAATAATTTGAAAGAGTTAGCCTAAATATGGGATCAATGGGGAAGTGCAAAGCAAACGTAGTTTACAGAAAAGTATGGACAGATTGCTCTCTTGCTCAAAAAACACATGGATGAACAGTTAGACAGGGCTGTGATTGAGTTTTGGGATCTGTCATTTCAATGTTTTTCATTCAATCATCATGACATGACTTTGACTGTGGAAGAGATATCAACTCTTTTTAGGCTGGGCCATTGGAGACGAGACTCATCTATAGCAAAAAGCACAATCTGACCAGCTTCCATAAAAGATTGAGTTAAGTTTTGGATCGTGATTTCAAAGCTGACCACCATTACATAGAGCAAAAAGGGAACACTAGTGTCATTTCATGGCAGTGTCTACAGAAATATATCCAAGAGCGATCAGACATTGAGAAGGCTCTGGATGCATTTGCTCTTGCTATATATAGGATGGTTTTCTTCCCAAGAGTGTTGGGACATATTGAGGTAAAAGTAGTGGATTTATTTGACCGATTGAAAAGAAACATGCACCCAGCTCCAGCAATTCTAGGTGAAATGATTCGAGCACTCAATGCATGCCGAAAAGAGGGTCAAAGAAGATTCTTTAGAAGTGCTTTCTTATTATATATCCGGGCTTGAAGTCATTTTTGGGTGAAAGGGCAGATAAAGTTAAACCCTACTTTCCATATTTTGCTTTTTTTTAGGAATTCATCAAAAAAGAATGGCCCAAGTCTGGAACCAAGAAACAAAGGGTTGAAACGCTCAAGAACTTGGCTTCTTCTGATATAACTTGGAGGGTGGCATGGTTTTCAACAAAACATTTTTGTGTATTAGTGTGGTAGTCTACTATATGTGCCTTTACTCGGCATATGGGGCTCCGTGGGTTATGCACCATTATTGGTCCAACGACTATAGATCATAGTAATTCATCCATATGACTTTAAATTTGGCTAGTGTTGACTTGGAATATCCAGAATTATAAAAAGTCGCTTTACAATGGAGAGAAAGGTATGAGTCCAGATTGCATGCATACATAGATAAGAACACTCCAGGCATGATGCTCGGAGGAAAGTTTGAGGTTGTAACATAATCATTCCTTGCTTAGATGGGACCATTCCTCGAGTATTTTTTCAATCAGAACATTTAATGCCATCTAAGATCAATTTGATTAAGGAGGAAGCTGGTAGACAATGAAAAAGAATAAGTGACAAAAATCATCAGCTCCAAGAGGAAGTGGCCTATTTATGAATGAAGATGGAAGGCAAAACAAGAGAAGTTGAGAAAATGGAAGAAAAGTACAACCTAATAAATAATGAATGGTTTGAACAGAACAAGAAAATGAAACTTACCGAGATATCTAGAAGTTCCATTAGCATTGCTAAGGGGATGCAGGAAGAAATACGCAAGTTTAATGAAGAGCTGAAAGTATGCAAGACTAAAGCTTTGGAAGGACAAGCTAAACAAACTATTTTTGAAAAAGAAAGAAGAAAGCATGTTGATTCCCATATCCAGTTAAAAAGGTCTATTGAAAAGAATAGACAACTCCAAGCTACCTTGGATCGAAAGCATAGAAGGGTATCTCAACTATTGGAGGAAAGGCAATGTCTTGCTACAATGATTACAGAGATGGGACTAGAATTACAATACAGAGAAGATGATATTCGCACCTGGGTGCAAGCCTACCATAATCTAAATGTATATTGGGCTGATAAACTATGGTGGGCCAAAGATGTTGGTAGACGATGGGCAGCTAACTCTTTTGGCTGACAAATGTATATAGATCATCTTACAAAATAGATCCACTCAACTGTCATCCAAGCAAGGAAAATGGTAGAAAGGATTAGAGACTTATAGATCCAAATTAATCTTATAAGACAATCTTGCATGTTATACTTTAGTTTTTGGATAAGGCTCAGAAATAATATGATCAAGTTAGAAATTTTCTTGGATGTAATCCCAACATGATTAACAATATGAATATTGTAGACACCTCATTTTGTCCAGGCCTATCTCTGGCAACCTAAGGCATAATTAAATAGTGATGAAATCAAAAATAGAAATAAAGCTGGGGGACGATCACCTGGAGATATGTCGTAACATGACATAAGTATGCTCATGCATTTCCTAGAGGCTTGATAGGCTCCATGAAATAAAATGCCTTTTTAGCAAACTCTTTTTAAACATGTTTCATCCTAAGTATGTTCATGCATCTATCTATCATCTTCATGCATTTTTTGTCATCTTTTCTATGAAAAATGTCATCTTTGCTCGTGCATATATGTCCTCCATATTCTGCATCATTTTGTGGTACTTTGCTTCTGTTGAGATGCATGCTTAAGTGCTAGAAAACTCGATTTCAAAAATATCCCTAAGTTAAGCACGTGCTATCTCCCATACATGGAGAATAACATGGGCTTAAGATTTTATGAAGTTGGTTTTTCCAACCTTGAGGGTTAAGCAAGTATTTAATTCTGGATTCATGGAAGAATGAGTATAAGAGTACTGGTTTTTCAAAAATGAAATGAAGTTTTTTAGTTGAAAAATGTGAACCTTTGGTCCTAAGCTAAACACCCCCGTAGTGGCATGGTTAACGGGTTGTTCTATCATCCCAAACTACTCCGGGGTTATGGAATGAACTCATGACACCCATGTCAATCTCTTATCTTTGTTACAGATGTTTGAACATCCATTGCTCGAGCTCAACCCAAAGAAAAACCAAAACACCAAACACCTCCCCTATTTTATTCTGGGAGCATAATGGCTTGGTCTTGAAAACTTATTAAAAAAATGATTTATCCAGAATGTGTTGGTATTTTTTCCTTAAAGGGTTTTGAATTACCTGTCCAATGATGTCTTATTTACCTTCAGCTCATCTCGGATGAAATAGTTATGATTTTTCAAATCTTCACTATTCCAAACCCCTAGATCTAATGAGCAGTTTAATCTTTAGGCTGTTTTGGCCCTACAAAAAACATTTTTTTTATCCCTTGAATATTTTTCCTATGGAGTTCATGAAATTCCCTTTTTGGAAAGGTATTATTCGCCTTTTAACAATTCTGGATGAATCCGAAATGATTTTTCAAAGTCTATCATACCTTTACCCTGTACATGCTGCCAGTGTTGAGACAGGTTGAAATTCAAAAATTAATTCTGCCTAAAAGGTGATTTTTTAGGATTTTTGGAATATTTTAACATTAATCCTCATCGAGTTACCTTTCCAATGGTACCTCATTTACCCCTCGAGTCCTCCGGATAAGCTTGAAATAAATTCTGAAAGAGAATTGGCAAGATGCTATTCTCTATTTCTAACCTGATTTCCAAAATGTTTTTATTGAGGCACTCGAATGCCTCGTGATCTACTCGGCTCATGCTCGTAACTTAAACCTTTTAGACTCAGACCAAGGCTAAACAAAAAGAATAACATTTTGGCTAAACCTTTAGCTCTCGATTTTTAAAGATTCCCTATTTTCAAGAATATGACCCACTCCTCTTAACGTCAAAGATTTTCATTTTCGTGGATACTCCACATCTCCGAGGGGATACTCCAACCTCGCTTTTAGCTCAAAATGATATCAAATTTTCACCTTTGGGGATACTCCAACCCCACTTTTCTGAGGGGATACTCCAACCTTGCTCTCCACATCCCTTCTAAAATCCAAACTTTTTTCCCCGGGACATCCCCAAGTCATCAAAACCTTTTTTTCTCCTCAAATTTCCACTAAATCCGACTAAGTCTCAACATTGTCATCTCAGTTATTCATTGATAATCGAAGATAATTACGAGAAACATTTCGATTGTCCCTCCTTTTCATGTATTTTGTATGGATTTATTTATTGTTCTCTTTTACACTTTACTAATATATTTCCTTTTGTAGGGACCTCAGGCATTAATGCTTTAAAGATCATTTTCAAAATCACAAAATGATATCTCGTGTTGGTATCTCTCCAATACCAGACATGAAATATTTGATATTTTTAAAACCCATTCGGAGATCATTTTCATAAAAAAACCCCTATATTTCTCAGCTCTCCAAGGTGCATAGGTGATAAAATTTTCATTAAAACCCAGGCTCATATCTTTACAAAATTTCATGCATTAGAGTGAATTATATTTAAATAATGATAAAAATGGAACCAAGGAAACTGAGATTCAAGTAAGATATAGTTAGATGGTACCGATTTTGGAGCATCGTGGGGGTGTTAATCCTTCCTCACATGTAACTAACTCCTGAACCAAAACAACAAATCTCTGATATTATTTTCAATAGGTTTCCAGTCATGCCTAACTTAAAATGATCGATGGTGACTTCAAGTTTATGGCCACTTCATGGTGGCCATCCAAGACTAGTCGGATGAGCGATTCATCTAATGGTCTTTCACTCTTTCATGTCAAACATCATCATATTTTTTTTAAGGCCAGGCACATGGAACATCATAGCTTCGCAACTTTACTGGGTACTAAAGAGAGTTAGGCCTATACCAATTACTTCTCACTCGGCTCTCAGTTTTTTTATCTTCATAATTATTTAGATATAATTCTCTTTTATTTTTTCCAACTAGTCTCTATTGTTTTCGTCTTGCGATTGTTAGGGATTATTCATGCCCAAATAAAAATTGATTTGAATAAGTATGGTAATATATAGTAAAATAAAAAGGTTTGATAGTTTTCTCGACACATACTGTGCACTTTCATTTTGCACTATATTCCTACCAAGCACCATGGTGAGGCTAGGATCCTAATTATTAGGAGGAAGTGAGCCATTCGCCTTCATGAGTAACCCTTCGTATAGGCATGGCAAGACCTTCCAAGATGTAAATTACCTATGCCTCTCATGAGTAACCCTTCGTATTTGCAGAGGGAAATACAACCACTGGGTTAAACCCATTCTACTAAACCCATGATGGGCCCAAGATTGGGGTGCCTTGATTGTCCTTACCAAACAAAAGAGCTATTCGGATACCTATTTAGGCATCTACTTAAACTCATATAGTGAGCCTTACGAGCCAAACCATATCAAACCATACTCGAATGCTGATAGAATAACCCAGAGAATAGGGTTAGTTAGGGAAACACTTCTTACGTTTACTCTTGTATAACATATTATACCAGCGACAATATGTGAACATCGTCGCTCACATTTGTCGTGTTATTTTTATGATAATTTCTTTAGGGTATGTTATAATGTTCTATGGCTCACCCTTCTTTTGTAAGTGGGTGATGACGAGTGAATGTTCACACCTACGATGCCAAAAGTTCATAATCTGACCAAAATAAGTCACCATGTTGATGACTTAACACAGATATTGACGAATGAATGTCACTGCTTATTTGGTTAGGCCTATCCTTACATGGTATTGTATCATCACATGTAAAGGTAATTCTAGCATAGATACACTGTGATGTTGTCCGATTGTTATGCTCGCCCCTATGCATTATATCATCTATTCTTGGGTAAACTTTTACGTGGTATTTTCATTTTGTTGCTTTCATTCTTTTGTGTGCTTATTTCTTTGTACAGCTATTGACTTATTGTCTCTTTTTGTTCTCTTTTGCATGCATGCATCATTTCATTATGATTATTGCCATGGGATAATTGGCCAACGGTGTAGTGTTTACCAAAGGGTCTTTGTCATGGAGCAATAGTCCACCTCAGAGTTAAAATTTTTTGAGGAAGTTTAAGCCTGGTCCGAGTGATAACAGTATGAAGATGGGGACGTCCTAAAACTCAGGTATATCTCGACAGCACATGAAAAGATCAAAATAGGTTATCATCTGAATGACTAGTAAGATCTGAAATATATATGGACCAGTTGGGATTGTACCAAGAAGGAATCATTCATGAAGAGATACGAGGACATTGCCTTTTTACTCTAGGTCCATTTGGATGTTAATCTGCTGTAGGCTGCTTCCCAATTTTGGAACCCTGCATATCGATGCTCTACCTTCAACCATTAGATTGTCACCCCCACAATAGAGGAATATACCTCGCTCCTCAGCGTCAAGAGGGCCAAGACTAATAAAATATATTGCAAGGCGTTAAACCCTCTAGCTTTTAAGAAAAGATTGGCCTAGATTCTCAGTGCACCCAAGACATGGATTAAGGGTCACTTCAAGAAAAAGGGAAATGACGAGTGCATTTCACGGGCTAGTTTGAAAGAGGCAATGGCAAATACCATTGACATTCAGAAAATGCAAGATATATTCGCTTTGGCGATATGTGGCTTAGTCATTTTCCCAAAGACGCTAGGTTATGTCGAAGTGGTGGTGGTAGATCTCATTTCTCGATTGTGTTGCAACATTAACCTGACACCTGCTATCATTGCTGAAACCATTCGAGCCCTTAATTTTTGCGAGAAAATGGGGATAGGATGTTTCATTGGATGTACACCTATGCTTCTTGTGGCTTATTAGCCACTTTTGCTCGAAAAAAAAGAGGGGGCCATATAATTTCTTCCCTGACTTTAGTCCTATCTCGAAAGTCCTCGATAAGGAATGGCTTCACGAAAAGTCCAAAGAATAATGGATCTAGAAACTTTAGATATTAACAGGGATAAAGCAACATAAAAGGCATTTGGTTCTCGCCATAAACCATCATGTACAGATGTGGGGATTATAATTGTATGCCACTCATTTGATTATGGGGAAGTACTAAATATGCACTTATTTTGGTCATTCGATAATTTTTGTGTTGACAATTTGTCCCCTTTGTTCAAGACCTAGAGGCATGCAACCTTGAATATGGCAGGCCAGATTATAAGAAAAAATTCAATTAGCTTTCCGGGCTTGGAGACAAACTCATTGCATGGAAAGACATTAGAGAGGAGGCGGTGTGACCTTGGGGTATAATGAATGAAAGATAAGTTGCATCAATGATGCCTCGCCTCTGTCCGCTATTATATCTATAGATAAAGAATTCTCTTTTGAAATTGAATTGCTTAGACGAGAAATTGAAAAAGAAAAGACAACTCTTACCAAGGAAACTGCCCACCTAAAAAAGAAAAAAAGTCAATTGGAGATGGACGTTTATTTACATGAAGGTGAGGTAAAACGAGCTGATAAAGAGAAGAA
>JBBYHL010469358.1:3548-13776 GCA_038381835.1 Adansonia madagascariensis | reverse complement strand
GAGATATGAAAATTAAATAAAAACACTTAAAAACTTTAGGTTGAATTCTTAAAATGATTGAAAGATTCTATCTTAGCATCAAAAGATAGATTGTAGGGTTATACCTTAGCCTCAAAGGTGATAATTTTATTAGTGAATTATGAAAATCACCTTCGCAAGGAAGTGCCAAGAAGAAAGGACGTACACTCCAAGTTCAAGGACCAAACCTCTATACATTGATTGTTTGTTTCTTTTATCCTTAACTCCTTTTTACTTTTAATTTATTTCAATATTTTGTAAAAGGTCAATTTGTGATCAATTTTTTATAGAACCAATCACCCTCTTCTTGGTTCAATCTTTACCTTGAGCTAACACGCATTAAGATTTATATGCACTTATTAATGCCTAGCATACATACATTGTTATCTTTATTACTATTTTTTTACAAACCTAAATCATTAATGTCAATTATCCATATAGTATGGAACCAAAAGTACAATATGTTTTGCAATCAAATTTCATAACAATATGTCTAATTATCATTAATATATTTTATTGTAAAAGAAAATCCAATACTAAGATAACGAATATCTTATAAATCCCATTTAGTGCAACATACTCATAAAAGGCAAGAATATTTATAATGTAGCAAACTTTCATGCATATTTATAAAATATTTACAGGTAAGTAGTTTCATAACATAAAACATACAAAAATAAAATAAAAAGTCTAAAAAAAAAACTAAAATACGATGACTTATCACATGAAAAAAGGATGGAATCCAAAAATTCCTTTGGTAGCTTGATATTCAAAATAGACATCCATGGAATAGCTAAAATTTTGTGATTTCCTTTGCGGATAGATAGGCTAATAGAGAAAGTCGCAGTTCTCCTTGGCCCTATCCTCACAAAAGTTTTCACAAGGCGCTGATACAAATGATTATGATTATTATGTAAAAATAATCTATAAACAAATGCAAAATTAAATTACATGCAAAATCATTCAAAGCGAAAATGGTCTTCATTCACTAATCAGAGAGAAGATCAAGTAATCAAATGTTATCTATTTTTGATAGCACTAAATTCTTTGAAAATTTATAGGAATTATTCTTGATTATTGTATTTGATAAAAAGAAACTAATTTCCTTTTTTATTTTCATACTTTTAGTCAAATGAATCTGTTCATTTTTTCCCCCAAATTTTGTGTTCAAAATATGTATATCTATCTTTTAAATGAAGTTTTTCTTTCTTTGATATCATTTGTTGTTAATTGTTTTAGCAGTTACCATTTGCCAAAAGTTATAACTTTCATAAAAGAAATTTTAATTTGAAATAGTGTGCTTTTATGGGTGCCATTTCGAACAGTCCACAAGTCAAGATACACTCTTAAACTGAAGTCGACTCAGCCCTAGGCTTAGTAAGTTACATGTCCTGATGAAATCAGCAGTATGATTTGTTTATTTTCGTATGTTGTTCACTTTGCTTCTTTTTTTTTTTTTTTTCTTTTGGTTATTGTTATCATAAATATTTCGAATTTGATATCTTCTATTCCACTAGCTTCTTGAAAAAAATTATTAGAGAGATGCAAATTAATACTTTTGGCTTTAATTAATCTTATTGTGTTTTTACCAAAACAAACGCATCTATTTAAGTAGAAGGATTTTTATGTTTGTTTGGTTGTTCAATGAAGCACGGGATTGGATGAGAGAACTTGGAAATAGTATTACAATATTTTGTTAGTTAACAACAATCATACACTCAATTCCCTTTTTATTAATTTTGATATGGAACAACAACAACAATGAACAACCCAGCTGCACAAATAGAAATGAACTGAAACTGAAACTCTGCAGCAAAGTTTATCCTATATTAGGAATGTTCATGTGTTGGAAGCAGGAAAAAATTTCGTACATGGCTTGGTTGACCAACCCGAATTTTTTTTTTTTTTATCTTTTAAAAATATTAAAAATATTATTTTATATTAATATTTATATATTTTATAATTGTTAATTATTTATTTTTTTAAAATAATAATTGTTGATCTATTTTATTATTTAATTACTTTATTAAAGTAAAAAAAATAGAGAACTTTATTTATATTATATACTAAGAAATATACAATTAAAATTCACTTATACTAGTACAAATAATTTTATTTTAATCATAATTAAAAGAGATAATATTAAAAATTACATAAAATTATAACAGTAAAGAAAAAAATTTAAAAGATAATTGAAATTATAAAATTAAAATAAACTAATAATTTTGTAATATTTATATTTTATTAAATTAATTTTTTAAAAAATATAATTTTTTAATTTAAATTCAAGTTATTTTAAGTTTATATTATTTTAAATTTGAATCATTTTAAATTTTAATTAATTTTAAATTAAATTGAGTGAATTCAGATTATTGACTTTTTATTATTAAATTAAATCTTTTAAATTTTAATTCAAGTTGATTTTTCTAAGCCAAATCAGAGCAGCAACAGCATGTGGCCAAACTTAAAGGAGTGCAAAGGACCACGATCAAGGGTGGTTCAGCTTCATGTCTTGACCTTCTTTTGTAGCTTATTACAGCAAATCAAACGTTAAGAAAGGGGGACTAAAGGTCAAATTAACGGGACCTCACAGCCCAACTGGTTAGATTTAGTTTTTTAAAAAATATATATAAATTATATAATATTAAGATTATTATTTAATATACAATTAACAGAATATAATACCAATAATAATATTTTAATTTTACTTATAAAATAAAAAAATTTTATTATTATGTAATTTTATAATTATATAATAATTTTGAAGATTAAATTAAATGTAAATTTTTTATTCAATTAATTTGATTCATCGATTTAAATTTTTTTTTTTTTTTTTTGAGAGTGCAACCAAGTTGATGAATTATAAACACCTAAATTTAGACCTCGTAGCGAAGAAAGTTATCTCTTCTTTAAAGGTTGTACCCGGAAATACAGATCAAGCCCCCTGATTGTTACAGCCAGATGGGAAGCCCTAATTTCCCCGTTAAGGACCACTTACATAATCTCACCCACTCATTTCCTTACTGCCACGCAGCCTTATAATTTCTCAATAGCAATAATATCTCTTAATGGACCACATTCAAACTGTCACCCACTCATTTCCCTATTGCCAAACGTCTATGATGCAGCCTCATAATTTCTCAATAGCTTGAGAATTGAGAACCTTCACACGACCTTCAAACCCCATGTAACTCTTCCCCACAGTTACAAGTAGGCCACTTTGGGCTTAAGATATATATATATATATAATACAAGAAATTAAAGAACAACAACAACACACCTTAAGAATTTTTAGCACTAGATTATTTGTTTGTTCGGGAAAATGTCAATCAAGGAATTCTTCAAATCAAACCTATTTCTCCATCAGCTAGTTACCAAACCTTTGTCCAAAGCCTTTTTTTTTTTTTTTTGCCCAAATTTAGTATCTAACAGTTCATTTCACCATCTTGCGGGGAATATTAGAAATAAATTTAAATACAAGTTATAACAACACATGCTTGTCACTTCTTACTTAACTATAACAGATAATGCTCAAATCTGAATTCAATTTTGAAAAGATAAGGATTTGTTTTCATCAATTACAGCAACTAATGCTTCAATATGGTAGCATTGGTTTTTCAAATATATCTTCTCTATTTTAAAAGGGTAATTTACATTCTTAGACATTAAACTTAACGTTAGTTTTTGTGTAGGTTACAAACTTTTAATTTTATCAAATTACATTAGTGAACTTCTATTATTAATAAATTAAATAACTTAAGCTAATCCTATTAAGTAATTCTATTAGAAAAGCTAACTCAGTATACATACAATTTATTTTTTACATCTCATCAAGTTAATATCTAGTAGAGATATACCATGCATGCATAATAAGTCAACTCTTTTGTTAGAATTACTTAACAAAATTAACGTAAACGATTAATTTGTTAGAAATAGAAGTTTAGTGATTTAATTTGATAAAATTAAAAGTCTGTGATCTATATAAAAGTTGATACTAAGTTCAGTATCTTAAAATCTAAATTAGCCATTTTAAAATTATATATTTATCTGGTAGCTTGTAATATTGAAACCTCTAACAAAACCTCTAGTTCTCTAAATCTCTTTTTTTAGGTTGGTGAAGAAAGAGGGGAAAAAATAGAGAAAAAGTTATGGGACTATTATCTACCTCAG
Source organism: Adansonia madagascariensis (assembly GCA_038381835.1). NCBI lineage: Eukaryota > Viridiplantae > Streptophyta > Magnoliopsida > Malvales > Malvaceae > Adansonia > Adansonia madagascariensis. The sequence continues at coordinate 9,588 of JBBYHL010469358.1, read as the reverse complement.
GCCTATCAATTGGGCGGGTTTGTTTAGTTTCGAGTCGGGTCTTTTCGGGCTAGGTCATTTTGGATTTTAAAATTTTTGGGTTATTTTTTGGTTCAGTTTATTTTGGGTTTGGGTCATTTTGATGCTTGTTCATTCTAGGTTCAAGCATTTTTGGTTCAGATCATTTTGGATATGAGTCATTTCGGGTTCAGGTCGTTTTGGTTTCAAGTCCTTTCGAATTTGGGTCAATCGAGTTTAAAGTTCGAGTTAATCAGGTTTAAGTCATTATGAATTTCGGTCAATCGAGTCTAATACTCGAATTAAATTAGGTTCAAGTCATTTTAGGTTTAGATTTGAGTTAATCAAGTTTAATAGTTGGATTAAAAGCTTGGTCATATTGAGTTCGGGTCAATTAAGTTTGATATTATATTTATACAACTTTCGATCATTTGTATTAATTTATCAATTTTAAAATTAAATTAAATCAAATTTAAATAAATTATTTGCTCGAATGATATTTAATTAAAATTATATTAAAATATAAAAATAAAAATATTTTAAATATATATAAATTTTATTTTTTAATAAAATAAATATATTTCTGACTTAATTTTTAGATTTTTACATAATTGGATTATTTTTCATATTCAATTATCAATTTTACTTAAATGATTATTATCATTCAATAATTTTTTAGTAAATATCATTATCAAAATTTGTGTTATCTATTTATTTAATAAATATTACTAACAAATTTTTTAACAAATATTATTATCTAAAAGGATGTAAAATAAAATAAATTTTATTATAACTAAAATAAATTTATCGCCTAATAAAATTTTAATCAAATAAAAGTTAACCATTATCGGTACTCAATTTTTAACCCAATTAAACTTAAAAAAATCAATTAAAAATAAAAACCCTCAAAAGCTAAATTCCCACAGCCTATCTCTGCCACCGCTCACCGCTATCCAAATCATAAGCTGCTAATCTCTTAAAATAGTGAAAAGACTGCCTGTTTTTGGTTTAGCTTCAGCTCCCAGCAAGACATCATCTCTGGCAGTCTCCACAATTTTTTCTTTTTTTTTTTTTGGGAATTTGGTTTCTCGAATTGTTTTTTTATTTTTATTTTTTTGCTCTGTTTTGATTTGTGGGTTTGCTTTGAACGAGGTTCTTGAGAATGAGATGTATTTTGCTTTTTTAATTAGGGGTTTATGAATTTGTAATGCTGTATTTGATTGGTGCCTATGGAGGCCATTGCTTGTTTTTAGTTAGTTTAAGAAAGAAAAATCAAGAGAAAATTTGGAAGTTAAATTATAGTTTGAACGATTAAAAATGTTCGTTGGGTTGTTTGTGCATTGGCATTTTGGTGCTTTCTTTTTATAATTTTCATTTAAGGAAATTGTTAAGAAAAAGTTTGGTTACATCTTAGTTCTGCATTTTTTTAGAAGGTAAATGTTAAGAACAAAGTCTTACTGCTGGATTGGAGTCTTTTAGGGATTTTGAAGAGCAAGCTTAGGAAATTTGGTAGGTATGGGTGGTAAGGATTAGTTTGTAATTGGTTGTTCAGTTTTAATTTCTGGGTTTCATTGTTCTGACAGAAATCAGGTTATTCATTATATTTAAATTGCAGCTTGTCTAGATTCACTGGTATTATTGAAAGATGGAAATGAAATTCCATAAATATCTATGTTAATTGCAATGGTACATGGCTGGTCCTACGAAATGTATATGTAGTTGAGGGTCATTTAGTTTGAAAATAGCCGTTGGTTGGGACATTGAGTTATTGGTTATATTTCAATTTCAATTTGTCTCGACTGGCATTATTGAAAGAATTAGAGTTTGTATAGTGTCAGCCTGACTGGAACCGTAGCAATGCTCGAGTTAGATTATCTTGCTTCTGATCATACCCAATTGATGATTACAGTCATGGCTTTTGCATATACTAAATATTGGAAGCAAATTTTATGTGATCTGTGGAAGAATGAAAAACAGTGAAAATTCTTTTTTTTTTTTTTAAATAATTACTAGTAGACGTTTAACTCTATAAATAGAATTAAAATACATTCGTATGTTTTATTTATTTTTTAAATTAATTTTTTTAATATATATATAAAAGTATATGTAGAATTTATATTTAGACTTCGTTTCTTCTTTAATTATTAAATTGAAGATGGTGAAGAAAAGTTTGAGACTTATGGAGGAGAGATAAGTATGAATTCAATATCAAATTTAGGGTCGGAAGAAGCTTCTAATAGTGCGGATTGTGGATTGACGAAAATTTAAAGTCTATGTATATTTAATTTTATTTCATACTTAAAATTATGTTTTATTAATTGATAGCTGAAAATTTTGATTTTTTCTTTTGTGCTTTGTTGTCTTTATCAATTTATTATAATTATCTTTAATTCCAAAATTTTTTTTATTTTTTATATTTGTAGGCTTTTGATTTGGAATTTGGGCTTTGTAACGTGTCTATTAAAAGGTTTGATGGAATTTACTTTTTATTAAATATATTTTTAATTTGCTTTATTTATTATCTATTGAAGTCGTAATTTTATATATCAATTATTAATATGCTTTTTTACTTCAACATTAGGAATTAAGTGGCATGTCGTTTTACTTTTATACTGTATTTAAAAAATAGATGTTTTACATATGTGATGTGATGAATATTAACTATTAAGTTATTCTATTCATCTTATCTTTTGTAGTGTATTTTGGTCGTGCCTCTTCCCTTGGTGCTTTTCCTTGCTACTAGAGGGATTTTTTTTTTATTTCTTTCGATTAAATGTAATTTTATTTGCTCTATGATCATACGATATTTTGAGTTACAATAATGGAAATAGAAATGTTTTTAAAATGACTTTAAATATTTGCTTGCAAAAAAAGACCTTTTTGTAAAGTATATTTGAAAATTTTACATGAAATTATGGTCCTATATTTTGATTCAACCAACAAGGTCATGACTTATTCTTTTATTATAGACTTTTTATGTCTATAAATAGAAAGATGGCAAAGTATATCAGTGTATCTGAGTATTGAATTTTCAAGCATTATCAAATTGAACTGTCAATTTCAAACATTTTGAAAACCATATAGGAGTTTTTTTAAAATGTTCACTTGGTTGAATATTAAATTTTCTATTGATTATGATTTTAATTTTTTTTAATTCCCTTATTCAGGTGCAACCAAAGAAACAAAAACATCTTCGATTTTTGACAATGATAATTACCAGTGTGTTTTTTTTTTTTATCATATCCAAGTGATAAGTAAAAAAATTATAAACAGAACAATGATGGTTTTATAAAGTTTTACCAAGCAATATTTTTGTAGGTTATAAATTAAACAATGGTGATGATTTCTTTGTTTTACAATAACAATTTAAAACATTTAAATTAGTCAAATATTAAAAATTATTATAATAAGCATATGGATAATTATTGCATTATTTTACATAAAGAGAAGAGAATAAAAATAGGAACATAATTAATTTATACACACCAAATGGTATTTGCATATATTATCACAATCCAGAATCATCATAAGTTATGAAATAAAATAAATTAATAATTTATGTTATAAATATTTATTTCTATGAACTTTATTTTTTTGAAATAAAATTATACTTAATTTAAGTTCGGATCATTTCGGGTTTGCGTTTCTTCAAATTCAGGTTTTTTTTGTCCCAGTCATTTCGGGTTCTAGTTATTTTGGATTCAGGCATTTCGGGTTTGGATCATTCTAGATTCATGTCATTTTAAGTTTAAGCCATTTTAGGGTTTAAATTGGTCGGTTTTTGATCGTTTACTTTTTTTTTTATCAAATCGAATTGGATCAGATTTGGGTTCAAATTGATTAATTTATTTTTTGAGTTCGGATCAAAATTGACGGGCCTGATCTGCCTTCGCCCTCGTGTTGGGTTGATGTTGCTAATTGAGATCAAATGACTTCACTTCTCAAGTGATATTTGAGTTAGACCTGGTCCTTTACTAATCAAAAGAATTTGTCATAAAAAATGGAAAGTAAATATTTTTTTTTAAAAATAAAAATAATGGGAGGGGGGAAAGATTAGATAACAAAAGAGAAAAGGATTTAAGGAAAAAAATGACAATAAAAAATAAAAAGATATAGCTTGTTTTTAAGCCTTTTCTAATTTTGTTCTTTTCTTCTAATTTAAAATGATTTAAGAAAATTTATTAAACGTCCAAATTTAGTCAATAATTATTTTTAAATTGTGCAAAATTATTTTGAAAAAATAAAAAGTTAGGAATAGGAAAGAAATATATAATTGACAAAATCAGAGTATTTTCACAAATAAAGAATAAAGTAAATGGAAGTAAAAGTTTATTCTATTAGTTTTTATTTTGTTTTTCTATGTTTTATTTTCACTCTTTAATGTTTCCTTGCTTCAACAAAATATAATTTCTATTATCCAAAATATATATATATATATAATTTCAAGAAATAAGAAATATATGACCCTTTTGTTATATATATCAACTAAACCTTCCCTTCTACAAGACCGGAGAAATTTGCTTCTGTTGAATCACGCTAATAAACTTGTCTTCTATAATACAAACTTTTTGGGTGGATGGTTTTGAAGGCGCCTTTGTCAATAAAAGAACATGCGTGACCCAATACAGGCACTCCTCATCAACTCATGTGGTCCAAGAACTTATCTAATATTAACTACATTACCTAACATGTGAAATTGAAAAAAAAAAAAAAAAAACTTTAATAAAAAATTATATATTAGAGAATCGAGAAAAAAATTTTAAATGTTTATTCTAAAAATTTTTAAAGCCATTAATTTATAATTTTTTTGTTTTATCGTCAATACTGGATTGAGTTTATATCATCTAACTCGTAATACTAATTCAGTTAAAAATTTTATAATACTATCTATATTTACATCTATATCAGATATAATATCTTTTACCGAATTAGTGTCACTGTTAAGGAGATTACTACAAACCAAATGAAATTATAATAACAAATTAAAAATAGGAGTACTTAAATCTTTTAATTTTTAAAAATACATACCCACTATTAAAAAAAGACTACTCATTAAAAACCACCACCCGATTATTTAATTTTAACTTATTTTTTCTTTTAAAACATAATAATTAAAAATAATTTTACTCACAAAATAAGTACGATAAATATAAATATATTATAAAAAAATATTAAATTTAATGTTACTAATTAAATAATTTTAACTCGATCTATAAATATAATTAAAGTCTTAATTAAAACTAAAATTGAGACACCCATGTGAGTGAAAATAAAAATAATAATTTAAATAATTAAATTTTGAAAAAATATAATATTTAAAAAAGAAAGCAAGCAATTTAAAAAGAGTGGGTGGTACTTGAGAAGTTTTTTTTTTCAAAAAGAAATAATATATAAATAATTTAGAAGACAATAATACCCTTCTTTATCATCATGAATTTAATTGGTTTGGTTGTATAAAATTATAAACTGAATTGACAAATTAAATTCAATCATATATTTTATAAAAATAATAATAATGTTAAATTTAATTACATATTATTACATATTTTTTTTTAAAAAAAAAAACCTTCATAACATATCTAAAAGCTATCCACTTTCTCGTAAGTAAATTACTCATTTATTAGAATCTGTCGTAACTATATTTTTTTTCTGTGGTAAAACGTATTTTTACATTTTTTACGACCTCTATAAAGTAAATTATAAAGTAAAGGCACAAACCGAATGACACAGCAGAGGGCGGAGTGAACGAGGACAACTGTACTTAAATGCACATTTAATACGATGCAGACAATTTCAACTCCAAAATCAAAGATATGCCAGAGGCACAGACAATTGCAGCTTCATCATCTTTTTCGAATCTGAAATCTTTCCTTTTTTTATACAATTTAACACTTTCCAATCAGATTCTGTCTGTATTGGAGTAGTTGGACCAACATCTTCACTTTTGAAACTTCTGCTCCTTTATTTAAATAAATAAATCGATAATATCAAAGTTTTTATATTCATTAATTATTCTTCAGTACCGACAGCATTTATCGTGGAC
>JBBYHL010469337.1:0-13779 GCA_038381835.1 Adansonia madagascariensis | reverse complement strand
TAAAAAAATAAAATATATATGAACATATATATGACAAACACAACACCAAAACCAAAATTATATCAACATAAACATTGTGTATGAAGAAAATTAATTTACTAACAAGAAGTAACAAATAAAATAAAATAAAATCAAGGAAATTAGTTTATGGCCATTATGCTTGGTCTTTCAACATGAAAAAAAATCCATGAGCACATTTTTGGCACACCAAAGAGAAGAAAAATGTATCACATAGAAAAAATCTAAAGATTTAAGGGACGATTTACCTTAACAAAGCTGCAAAAAAATTTTTTCAAGTATTTTCTTTTTCTTTTTTTCTTCAACTCTCTATTTTTTTTTCCAAAACTAAAAAAAAAACCTTGAAGAAAACATCCTCCCCCATTTATAGGGGAGGATGATTTGGCCAAATAGGATTTTCATCCTCCTTGGCCGAAATTCCATGCCGTTTTCTTGGATTTTTCTTTTTTTTTATTTTTTTGATATTAAGTTTACCTGATAGGTTGGAAATAATAAATGTTGTGTCATGAGCCCATACCCTTGTCATCTTATGGTGATGTCATATATGACATCATTGATTTATAGAGATATTTTGAATGATATTTGTATATAATATGTAAAATTATACCGTAAAAATTAACTATAAGAACTAAATTGTAAAAATTAAAAATTATGTTTTTTTAATAAAATTTCATATGACCAATTTAATTCAATCTAATACTAAAAATAATTTTTTATGTACAAAAAAATTTAAAATAGTAAACTCGTAAAATTTTATAAGAAAAACCTTTACAAGGAAAAATTGTTATATGTAAAAAAATACAAAGCTCATAAAATAAATTGATTTTTTTACAAACTGAATTAATATGGATAAAATAATAATATTTAAAGAATTTTAAAAATTATGAACTCTGAAAAATCCTATCGAAGAAATTTATGAAGTAGAAACTCTGTATTCGGTAATAGGAAAAATTCTAAAACTCATAAAATAAATTGGATTTTTTAAACTGATTTAATGGGAGTTAAATGTCAATATTAGATGAATGTTAAAAATTTTAAACCAAAGAAAATTCCCCTAAAAACATTTATGGAATAAGAAACTCGATTTTTTGGAAACGGAGAAAGTTTAGGAAAAAAATCAAAACTCATGAAAATGAATGGATTTTTGAAAACTGAATTAAGGTGAATCAAATAATAATATTTAATGAATTTTAAAAATCATAAACCAAGAAAAATCACCTCGAAAACATTTACGGAGTAGAAAACTCTGTATTTTAGAAATAAGAGAATTTCAAGAAAAAATTCAAAACTTGAGAAAATTGTAAGACAGCTAATTTAATGTGAATCAAAAAATAATATTGGATGAATTTTGATGTTTGAAACTTGAGAAGATTCCACCAAAAATTTTACGAGCAAAGAATAACTCGTATTTCAATACCGAGAAAAATTATGAAAATTAATTGACACTAAAGTAAAACAAATTCAAGATCACATATTATTTAAAACATTAATTTCTAAAGTGAAAAAAATGAATTTGTAAAATTTTTAAAAATAGATTAACAAGAACCAAAAGTAAAATTTACGAGCACGATTCTCGTAAGACTACAAAATTTAAAATTAATTTATAAAATTTATAGTTTCACATTTCATGGTAGAAATGCCAATACATATTTTTCCTTGAATATTTATGTTTTTTCGAGATGAGAATCGGCATAAAACCATACCGGTGTCATTAAAAATATTCGACCACTAATTTCCTGGGTTTTTTAAAAATATCTCAAAAAATTTCTAAAACTAGAAAAATTAACCGTGAGATCATCCGCAGAGTTAGTTTCCAAAATTTGTCAAGAACTTGTTCAAAAGCAAAAAATTTCCTTCGCGAATTTATCTATTTTACCCAAGAAAATAGATTTTTCCATCATGTGTATATATAGTTATTTACATATGACTAACTAAAATTACAGAAATACGAAACCTCTCTGGTGGAAGTTGACCGCAATCAGAGTGGTCACTATATTTTTATTCTCGGATACTTGGGACTTTCAAGGATAGACAGCCTAGATGAATTTAGGTGTCTACATTCTTTTGATAGATTAACCTTGATTCTAAGGAAAATGGAGGAAAAAAAGGCTTTCCTTGCAAAATCAAATCATTAGTATCACATATCCTTATAAGGAAAATGTGTTTATGGTGCCCAATCATGAAAAGAACGATGATATGTTTGTCTCTTTTGACGCATGAACATTGTTTCAAAGGAAAATGGAGGAAAAAAGGCTTTTCTTGCAAAATCAAAGTGTGAATATCAATTACGGCAATAAAAAGAATATGTTTATGGTGGCCAATCATGAAAAGAGTGGTGACTATTACAAAAATCTATGTTTGCCCTTTTTGATGGATAAACTTTGTTTTAAAGGTAATTAGAGTAAAGAAAAGCTTTTCTTGCAAAATCAAAGCATTAGTATCAGTTATCCCTATGAGGAAAATGTGTTTATGGTGCCCAATCATGAAAAGAACAAAGATTGTTACAAGAATCCATGTTTATCTCCTTTGACAGATGAACCTCGTTTCAAAGTTAAATCGAGGAAAGAAACATTTTTCTTGTAAAACCAAAGTATCAGTATCGTGTATGGCAAGGACGAGAATTTGTTTATGATACCCAATCATGAAAAGAATGATGATTATTACAAGAATCCATGTTTTAATCTTTTGACACATAAACATTATTTCAAAGGAAAATGAGGAAAGAAAAACTTTTCTTATAAAATCAAAGTGTTAATATCCTTTGCAGCAATAAGGAGAACATGTTTATGGTGCCCAATCATGAGAAGAGTGGAGATTATTACAAGAATCTATGTTTACCTTTTTTGATAGATAAACTTTATTTCAAAGGTAATTGGAGTAAAGAAAAGCTTTTCTTGCAAAATCAAAGCATTAGTATCTTGTATCCCTATGAAGAAAATGTGTTTATGGTGCCCAATCATGAAAAGAATGATGATTGTTATTGTAGACACCTTATTTTGTCCGGGCTATTTTTTTAAGAAATTTGGAGCACGGACATGAGAGAGGGCAATGATCGTTGGGTGACATTAGGTTAAGAAGGCCTAGGGATCATATCAAAGATAAATGTAAAGATGTGGCATCAAATGATGCAATTCAAGGTGTCCAGGGACAAAAAATATGAGAAAATTCATAATTTTACTTGAACGTATCGATACATGGTTCTCATGTATGGATACAATGCTCCAACGATCCAAAAATTTGAAATGTCCCCATTTGTATTAATACAACATGTAGATGTATCGATACATAAGCCTCTGTATCGATACAGGACCTCATGTATTGATACTAGGCCATGCCAAGACCAAAACATGCATTTTGTAAAGAAATGTATCGATATATATCAACATGTATCGATATAGTGGTTCGTAATATCGATACAATGGTTCATAGTATCAATTCAATGATCATTGTATCGATACCACTAAGGTTTTTGGACTAAATGTATCGATACATTATGCAATATATCGATACATGCAGGCTATTTTCATGGTTTGAGCATTTTTTACTCTCCAGCATCGATCTAAAACTCGATTTTAACTTATTTCTTTGCATCAGGAAAGATTAAAACATATATCAGATTATGAATTTAGGCTTTTGAACTAACCAAAACATTTTTTGAAGTCTAAATTGGATAAAAAAAGGTCAATATCACATGATCACCTTACTCCCTTGTTGGTTAACCAAAATCACTAGCAGCCACCCTATTTGCTAGAAAATCATTTTGGCATTTAAACCAACCAACCTATGTCCATCACATTGGCAGCAAGTTGCTCCCTACAGCCACTTTATAGCCACCATGCTGACATCACTTTGTACCCCTTGAGAAATGACCAAAAACACCTCCAAATTGGCTTTAAAATGCTGGTAAAAATGGACCACTTCTATCTCAGCTAAAGAAGGTTAAATTCCAGCTTATTTTCAAATTCTAAAACACATTCCTACACCAAGAAAACTAGAATCCCGTAGCTCTTCACCCATCACCCAAAAACAGCCCCAAAACACTCATTCCCAACCATTACACATTGTAAAAATCACCCTTATCCATACCAAACTAAAACCTCATTATTTTTCTCTTTTTTTTTGCTTATTAACAACAAAGAAAAGAGGGAAATTCAAGCCATCTCTACTGCTCTAGTCATTTGGCCAAAAAGTGAAGTTTTATCTGTATAACTTTTCACTTTATCACTATTATTTTTTGTTTTTCAGCACCTTTATCATTTTAGTGAGCTCTCCATGTTTCCATCACCCTCTTGGGATTATCATGCATTATTGTGGCTTTTGGTTGTGGTATTTTAAGAACCTCTAGAATCTAAACATGTATCCTAGTTGGGCTATTTAGGCCCACTAAATGATTTTTCTAAATTTTTTAAATATTTTTCCTAAAAGATTCATGAAATCTCCTTTTCAGAAAGGTATCATTTGCAATTTTTTGATACTAAACGAGTCTGGGGTAATTTTTTAAATTTTGACACACCTTGTCCCTTATATGCTCTACCAGCAGCTCAATTAGTCTGAACTTGAAAATTTATTCCCCTAGAAAGTGACTTTTAGGATATAAGGAATATTTTTAAGTTGACCCTTATCGAGTTACCTTTCTAACGGTATCTTGTCCACCCTTTAAAGCCTTCAAACCAATTTAGAATAAATTCAGGAAGCGGGATAGCATGATGTTGTCCCCTATTTTTAGTTATGGTAAAAATTGAATTATTTTCCCAAGCTTTATCTTGAGACATTCGAACGTCACCGTAGCACCTCGATCAGCCTCGAGAACATACGTTGACCTCCCATGAGCTTATATCAAGGCACAAACACATTTTACATCTTTATAGTCCTCATTCACAATAATTTCATTTGCCAAAAGTTGTTGAAAGGCTCGTATATTCCCTAAATCACAAGGTTTTGCTAATTTAAGTTTTCCAACTTGACTTCTCTAAAGAATGTCAGATGTGTCATCCACGGGAATACTCCAACCTTGACCTTCTGAAGGATACTCCAACCCTGCTTTTTAAAATTGTCAAGATTAAAAAAAATCTTCTTTTATCAAAATTATTTGTCATCGACGGAGATACTCTAACCCTACCTTTCTGAAGGGATACTCCAACCTTGTCTTTTAACTACAATTATTTTCTCCTTATCGAACTTTCATGAATATGTCAAACAAACCTTGCTCAATCAATAAACCCAGGTGCATCTCAAAAATTGACAATTCGGTTATTCCTAGATAATCAATGCCAATTATGAGATAAATTCCAATAGTCCATCCCTTTTTTTTATAATTGCATTGAATGTTCCACGTTATGTTACTTCATTTGTTGCCTTACTAACATGATTTCTTTGTGATGATTGTTTGCATTCATGTTTTCCAATCATTTCAAATAAAACGAAGGGTAATATTCCATGTGGGTATCTTTCCAGTGCCTAAGGTGAAAGATTCTATTTTTCAAAGTAAAATCCAAAGGTTATTTTATTAAAAATCTCTATATTCCCCATCTCTCTAGTGCGTATATGAGATTAAATCATTTTTCATTAAAACTTAGATTTATATTTCTATAAGATTCATGCATTAAAAAGGCTTATATCAAAATAATGTCAAGTTAAGATCGAAATAATCAAAATTAAGATAAGACATAACTAGTAAAGTATCAATTTCAAGTGTCGCAAGGAGGTTCATGCCTTATCGTGCTAACCAACTTTTGAACCCAACAATTTGTACTACGTAGACCAGGGGATTGATGTTTTGAGTTTTGTAACTCAAAAAATAGGTTTCAATAGGCATCTGATCATGCCTAGCCCTAAATGATCGGTGGTGACTCCAAGCATTGGCCATTTCATGATGGTCATCCAAGAACAATAAGATGAGCGATTTATCTTATGGCCTCTTTCACTATATCACAAGTCAAGAATCTATACATTCTTATTCTCATCACATTACCAAGGAAAAGTCTCAGTCAAAGAGACATTTTCAAGTCAAAAAAATATTTTAAGTCATATGCACCTATAGATCCACGAGGATCCACCTCAGGGTACGTTGCACCAGCTTGGCAACTCCACTGGGGATAGTATCGAGAGTTAAGCCAATAACTAGCCATGTCTTGCTAGGTTCCTAGTTCTTTCGATCTTTGATCATTATTTAACCATGACTCTTTTTTTATTTTGTTAACCATTTGTTTGACATGATTGTCAGGATTGTCTTATTTTTGAATAATCATTAGTTTAATAAAAATGGTAATATAGAAGTAAACAAAAAGGTTTGATCATTTCCCCGTCACACACCGCACACACTACAACAAAGTGGGGCTACAATGGTATTTTATCATGGCATTTTTTAAAAAAATGCCACTAGATTATATGTTTAAATAAAAAACACATTTAGCATCGTTTTAAAGCCAAACACTGCTATTTAGTAGTTTTAGTGGCATTTTTAATATTAAACGTCGCTAATTACTATTTATAAATTTGCGATAATTGTTTTTAGTGCTCAAAATGTCCTGCTAATCGAAAAGTAAGACATTAGTAGCGTTTTTATTTTTAAATGCCACTATATTTTTTAATTAGTGGCATTTATTGGTGAAAATGCCTTTATATATGATAATTTAGTGGCATTTATAATGCCGTTAATTTATTTTATATAGCGGTGTTTCATTAAATCTTAATTAGTATAGCTTTCTACCTCTAGCCCTTTTTCTCGTGTTGGCAATTTTTTCAACCCTTTTCATTTTTCTTGCGTTTTATATCAATAAATTTTGATTTTTTCTCCATCTCTGTTTCATCTCTCTCTCATTTTCATCTCTTTTTCATTGTGGCTGGGCTTCATCTTTCTTGACTTTTTTCCCTTTAGCATTAGGGATTTTAAAGTAAAATTAAAGGATTTAGGGATTGTAAAATTGAAGGATATAATCATGGTGGAATGAAGTTTCTGTCATGTAATCTATCATTTTTTTCTAACTACGTGTTTCTTTTGATTTGGGAATTCTTCTCGCTGATGCTTGCTTGGTTTTGTCACAGGAAACAAGCTTGAAATTTCTATCGTGTGCCTAAAGTTTTCCATTAGGAAAAAGTGATCTTAGCTTATTGGGAATTTAGTGTATTTCAACTTCTCTCATTTTTTTAAGAGTTCCACTAGTAAGCTAAGTCTTTAATAAAATTTTTCTATCTCATAGTATAGGAGAGTCTCCAATGGTGGTTGGTGTTTAGGAGGTCTTTTTGATGGCTTTAATGATAGGGAAGAGTGAATGTTGAACTATTGTGCCTTTCTTGATCATTAGAATAGAGCTATAGCTAGAAAATGACGTCTTAATAAGAAGAATGCTTAAAGATGTTTATTTATCTTTCTAAAAGAAATTTAAAAGTTTTTAATTCTAGTTATGTGCATAAGATCTAATTTCTAGTGTAATTGATATTTTGATTAGCAGTATGTTTCTCTTATTTCTAAATGATTATGCTTATGTGTGTGCATGGTGTATTTATTGCACATTTTTTTTGGAAATATTATAGTGGACTTTATTTTCCTTAATTTGTTGTTCAAGGTAATAGACCTGCCCAAGCTACATTATTCCTATTCTACTACGTTTAGGGCCTTACTTTTTGAGACAATGGTAGATGTTAAGTCTTCATTCATCTTTTATGATTCCCTCACTTTTCATTCTTTTTTTTTGTGTGTAAAACTAATCTTTCTATTTTTGTGCTTCACTCAACCTAAGTTGCAGATCTCCAAATAATCTCTCATAACTCCTTTTATTATGATATTCTTGCTATTCATTCTTTCTTCTTGTCAAACTATTGTCACTAGAATCAGACTGCATATCTGCCAACACCTTCGATCTTAATTTATTATCAAATCATCTCATTTAATTTATTTCTTCCATTAATAATTTTGTATCTTATAAAGAAGGAAAGTTAAAGCATCTTGCAGAATTTCTCTCAATATGTATGCCTTAACCTAAATAATTTCTGTAGGTATAGGAAAACTTAAAGAAATAGGAACTGAAATTGTATCACTCATAAAGAGCCTCTCAAACATATCAAGCACTTCTTATAATGAACAAGTGAGTTAGTAAACATGCACTTTACTACTCTAGTAATTTGAATTTTGTGATTTCCTTAAAACTTTATTACCTTTATAATGATGTATCTTGTTATGTTTCCTTGTTATGCTTTTCAGGTTGGCTATTCTAGAAGAGCTATCGATGAGGTAAACATTCACAAATAAGCTGATATTATGCTTTGGCATACTGGTATTTCATTGAAGTCTAATGTTAACTTAATATTCTGTCTCATAGTATAGAAAAGTATAATGCTTTGGCATATGGTTCTCGTAGAACCATACAAAGGCACTAATCAATGTTAATTCATATGAAATCCTTAATATTTAATTAAAGTATAATGTCAACTTAATCATCTAATGTCAAGTATTGTTAAAAGTCCTAGATGATAACATTGAAGTCTTTCTAGTTGACTAAAGTATTAGATCTACATAAGATATTAAAATCAAAATCAGAAACAAGAAAAAAGAAAATAAGAAAGGGACAAAGGAGAGGAGCCTATCCATAAATGAGGTGTCTTCTAGCTGTAATTTCAACAAGTCTATTTCACCAACTACTCTTTAGCTTTTTCCAATTTCTCTATATTCCCTATTTTTATTTTTTATTTATTTTTTAGGATTATCTACTTTCAGTTCCTCTGCTTTTTTTGTTTGATTATGGGGTTTTCAGTGTAGTTATGGCAAAAAAAACTAAGAATTGGGAATTTTTTTGGCATAATTTTTTTGAAATTTTAATGAAAAACATAATATAATATAAAAATTAAATCCTATAGTGCTAGTATTCTGCGAGCACTGCAAAAATTAGATTTCCTCTCCTATTTTTGATATGATATGTGAAAAAAAATGGGCAATGGATATATATATATATTGTAATTTTAGAACTCATGGGATTTTCAATCTGATATAGAATGAATAGTTAAATGGATCAATCAAAAAACCATGAAAGAAAATTCATAAGCTATAGATTCCTATTGTTTTGCAATCTCTTCATTGCTACAGTATGATTTTTTTCATTATTCAATTTTACTTTTTAGCAAAAAAAAAAGAAAAAGGAAAATAATTTTGCAGGAAACATATAATCTAAATAGTCTATACTGTAAATAAGCCAAACCCCTCCTACGATTTGAGGATCAGATCAGAAACTTTGCTATTTAATTGTCTCTTATTTAACCAAATTACTTCTGCAGTTTTAAAATGTTAAAAACAAAGCCTTTGAGTTATTTTTAAGTAATTTTTTATTTTTTGATTTGTATCAAATGAATATTTATTTTAAATATATAATATTAATCTATTTTAGTGATTTATTTAAATATAAATTAAAAATTAAAAAATTATATGATTAAAAATTAAATATTAAGGATTTAATATGTATTCACATCCATACTTCAGTCTAAAAATTATATTAAATGTAAAAAAATAAAGAATCTTTAACTAGTACCTATAGAAAAAAATGAATGTTGTAAAATAACATTAACACATTTAATCGAAGGAATTCAAACTCGAAAAGTGGTGATTAGTGAATTAATTTTTTTCTTTGTTTTTGCAACAAAACTAATAACTAAGTGTATAAAATTTGTTGTGGATACTTTCTTGGTTACCAAATTATACGTTAGATCATAAAATATTTGCACCAATATTTGGCTTTAAATGGTGAAGGAGATGTAATTTAGGACATGCATTACTACTGCTGCTGCTGTAATGTGAATTATTGTACGTTTGAATGAATAGGAAAATAATAATAAAAAAATACAAACCCATTTTTGCACTCACCAAATGAACATCTTTGTAGAGCATTTTAATGGATTGATAATTGAATTTAGCATTTTTTTAGCATCTTGATTTTAAGGCAATACAAAGATTCTGACCCGATTCTTACAATTTACTATTATATTAAACTTAAACTTATGCTTTATATTTACTTCCAATTCTTATTTATTTCTAGCGTGACTTGTTCAATTTTCATTTTATTATGGTTTTATACAAATTGGGAGATCATTTGCTATTTCCAAGTTGAAAGATTATCCTTAGTTTCGGTCAGTAGCAATTGCAAAATGAAGATCTAACTTTAAGGTTTGTAACCATCTTGTTAATTTTTAGAGGATTACATCATGGTTTAGGGGATATGACTATCTCTAGTGCCTTGTTTAAGCATAGCATATAACATTTATTGAATCTATACTGTTTAGTATGCTTTCTCATAAATCATTCTTAATGCATGGAATGAGTTTAGAAATGTGATGGTATCATGACATTATTAGTTTTTTTTATAAATATAGAATGCTTTAAATGAATTGTTATATTTGCTAATTTCTTGCTAATTTATTAATTATCATTTCTTTTCGCTTTGGCTATATTAAATTATAATTATTTACATAATATTTTTGTATTTAGACTTTCTCAAGTAGGAAATGGATAAGAGTTGGATGCAAAAGTCAAGGTTAAGTCAAGAGTACCTTGATGGAGTACAAAATTCTTTAAACTTTGCTTTTCATTGTGTGAGTGAAGATAATAGGATACTATGCCCTCATTTGAAGTGTGCTAATATTGATTGGCATATGTGTGAAATTGTCTATGAACATTTAGTTTGTTTTGGATTTCTCATAGGGTAAACACGATGGTATTTTCATGGAGAGTCCATAACTTCTAGATCATCTTGTAGAGTTTCTCACAGTTCCATTTGCAATAGTCAACATTAGTCATTACACAAGATGACATAGAAGGCTTGTTGTGAAATGCATGTAACATGCATAACCATAATTCCTAAACTGCTACACCAAAAGTTTCAAATTTAATTGAGAACAATGTTAGACTAAATAATTCTGCTTTAATGAGAAGAGAAGTAGGTCATCAAGAGCCCAATGGAGAAGCGATAAAATTTTATAAGTTGCTTGATGAAATGAATGAAGAACTTTTTGAGGGATCTAAGCATTCAAAATTATCTTTCTGTATTCGTCTTTTTCACTTGAAATGCTTAGGTGGGTGGACAGAAAATCTTTGACGCTATTATTAGAGTTTCTTAAAGAAATGTTTCCTTTTGCCAAAATCCCTAAGTCTTGTAAGGATGCTAAAAAGATGATAAAAGAATGAACTTTCATTTACGTTCAGCTTTACTATAGACTATAAATGATTTTCCTACTTATGCAAATCTATTTGGGTGGAGCACCAAAGGTCGTTATGATTGTCCTTGTTGTGCTATGCAAACGTGTTCGAAGCGGTTGTATAATGGGAAGAAATTCTCTTATATGGGACTTCATCGGTGGTTAGATAAGGACCATAGATTTCGATTCCAAAAGCATATCTTTGATGGAATAGAAGAGATTAGAAAAGCACCTGAGTTTACTATTGGGTCTGATATCTTATCGATGCTGAAAGATATCAATTTCACTTATGGGAAGACCAATTAGGCAGGTAGCACACAATCAAGGAAAAGAACGAGAAAGGTGTATAAAGGTGATGACGTTGATAATCGAAGTGATGAGGAGGAAGATGAAGAAAATGATCCAAATGAGGCAGTTTGTGGAAAAAAAGTATTTTTTTTTGAGCTACCTTATTGAGAGCATAATTTATTGCGTCATAACCTTGATGTGATGCACATAGAGAAAAATGTTTGTGAAAATATAATTGGGACAATTCTTAACATTAATAGAAAAACAAAAGACAACTTAAAGAGTCAGCTTGACCTAGTTGACATGGGAATTCGCCGTGATCTTTATCCAGAATTACTTCCCAATGGAAGGTTAAGGTTGCCGCCTGTTTGTTTTGGGATGTCCAAGAAGGAAAAAGATGTGTTTTGTAAAATACTGAAAGTTATGAAGGTCCCGGATGCGTATGCTTCTAACATTTCAAGATGTGTGAATCTCAAGGATTGAAAGCTTTTTTAAAGTCACATGATTATCACATCTTAATGCAAGACTTACTCCCACTTGCTTTACATTGTTCCATGTCAAAGTATGTGACATCCTGTATAATTGAACTTAGTAATGTAATGAAAGCTATTTGTGGCAAAGTTTTTAAAATCGAAGAGCTTGAAAAACTCCAAGATCAAGCGGCTCTAACTTTATGCCACCTAGAAAAGATTTTTCCTCCATCATTCTTCACCATAATGATGTATTTGGTTGTCCATCTACCTTATGAAGCAAAAGTCAGTGGACCAATTTATTATTGATGGGTGTACCCAACAGAGAGGTAATTTCTTCCTAGTTTATTGTACTATTATCTTTAACTTAAAGTTTAAGTGCAAAAACTACTATTGTAATATATTATGCTATAGGTTTTTAGGGAAGTTAAAATCTTATTGTCGAAACAAATGCTACCTGGAAGGTCTAATTGCAAAAGGATATTTAGCTGAGGAGTGTATGATATTTTGTGCAAGATATTTGGAAAATGTTGAGACAAGATTTAATAGACCGATAAGAAATGTTGGGCTCACGAATAACAACTTAGCCGAAACATTCTTATTCAAAAGTTTTGGACAACCAATCGGCAAAGTTGAAGTGGTAGAGCTAGATGAGAAATCTTTGGCACAAGCGCATTGATATGTGCTATTCCACCATGATTCAATGGAATCATTACGCAAGTAAGTTTTAGTATAATAGTTTTTTTAACAAATATATCATGGGAAACTTTTTTTTCATAATTTAACACATTTTTTTGTTCATAGTGAGTATAGAAACAACTTAAGAGCTCGTCTACGTTATCAAAGATCACATCTTCACGAGCTTGACAAGTTATTTATGGAAAATTTTCATGAGTAGTTAGGAGAAATTATGAGTAACATAACTACTTCCAAATTCATTATGTTAAGTATGTTGTTTTTCATTTTACATAGAAAATGATGTGTTTTTTCATGTTTGGTAATAGGTTTACAGTGAAAAGGATGTTAGTGAAGAAGTAAAGTGTCTTTCAGAAGGATCGAACAAAATAGTGAAAAGATATTGTGCATTTATCATCAATGGATTTAGATTTCATACCAAAACTCGTGAAAGATTTAGGAAAACTCAAAACAGTGGAGTAGTTGTTACTTCTTCAATAACAAGTTATGCTAGTGCTAGGGATAACAATCCCGTGGAAGGAAATGTTGATTATTTTGGAATTATTAATGATATCATTGAGTTGATTATTATGGAAAGTGGAAGATCGTGTTGTTTCAATGTGATTGGGCCGCTAAATATTGCATTTTACTATGAGTAATACTAGTGTCATTAACTTAAAATTGTTGCAGATAATGTGCCAAGAAGAAGATTGAAGGGTTTGAATATTGTTCACACTTGTTCAGAGCCAGAGCCTATTGATACTTTCGGCTGCACCTTTAACCATCCTAGATAACCTTTCAGGGAATGTGACTACAGAGAATGTAATTCATACTAATTGAAATGCAGGTATTGATAAATGCGTTAGAAGTTCTTGCTTATGGTAATTGTTCAATGTTCTGTAATTGTTAATCTTATTTGACTTTTTTTTTGTAGTCAATAATACTGGGCAATGCATAACTCGAGGTTGTACTACTTTGAAAGAGCTATGGGAACTACCTCTTAATGAACGTATTGTTGTCTCTAAAAATACTGATAACCAGCCTATTGGTCCAGAAGCACAAGTATTGGCTGGCCTTTTAGGCATGATTGCTCAAAATGGGAGAAAGGTACCAATACATTATGAATCATGGCATGAAGTGCCAAGAAAAG
>JBBYHL010469297.1:0-13781 GCA_038381835.1 Adansonia madagascariensis | reverse complement strand
CCCTAAATGATCGATGGTGACTCCATGCATTGGCCATGTCATGATGGTCATCCAAGACCAATAAGATGAGCAATTCATCTTATGGTCCCTTTCACTGTATCACAAGTCAAGAATCTGTACATTCTCATTCTTATCACATCGCAAAAGAAAAGTCTTAATCAAAAAGACATTTCTAAGTCAAGAAAATATTTTAAGTCCTTTACACCCATAGATATGCGAGGATCCACCCTGGGGTACGTTGCGAAAGCCTTTGATGCCTCATTTTACATTTTTCTTTAATATGACCCATAGGCATTTTAGACTTTCCCAAAAAATTTTTTCACCTGGCACTACTGGAGACACAGCACCTAAAAGTCGTCCCCTAGCATTTATTTTTAATTTTTTGATTTTATCACCCTTCAATTGAGTCCTGGGATGCCAAAAGTGGGCCTTGACAAAATGAGATGTCTACCACTGCTATAGAGCTTATCTCGCTCTATGGCCTCTAACCTTCTTTTAAGAAGCTATAACTTTTTGTTTTATTTTTTGCTTTAACTAGCCTTTTACCTTTCTGGTTACACCATTTTTTTTCATCCAAGTCAAAAGTTGCTGACTTCTCTTGTACGAAAATGGTCTTTGTATTTGCCCTTTGTAGAATGGCATTAGAGTTAATATTAATGACTAGTGGCAGATTAAGTGCAAGCACATTTTGTTGTACATCCTGGGTATTTGCCGACTATGTATCTTAGACATTGATCGGTAGTCCTTCAGCTTTCACCCTTCAAATATGTAGGCAAGAGTGTCGGCAATAATACCTTCTAGCTATTGGTGAACTAGCTCGCTTGTCTTAAGTAGTTCTATCAAGTTACAATTAGTGCTTGCTTTTTTCCTATTGTGTGGTACATTCCCTTTAGCGATTTGTTTACTTTACCTTAAACTGGAAATAAAAAACTTAAATCAGTTTGCATGAATATGTATATATCTTGTTAACATAAATCCTTATTATCATCCATATATGTATGTCAATAAATGGATAAATTATTATATGAATGAATGAATGAATGAATAAATGAATGAATGAATGAATGAATGAATGAATAGGATAGCATCTAATAAGACAAATTGGATGTCCAACAATGATCTAAGTATCTAACATGGAGATTATTATAGAGGCAAGAATCCGAGGAATTTGAATCATGATTCTGCATTGTTGTTTCATCAACCAAAAGTTTCTGATTTATTCATTCTTGGTTGGTGTACATTTACAAGATTCAAAAGAAAAAGCAACAAAAAGACCATTCTCACAAAACTTTTTATTTTTCTAGCTATACTAATGTTTATAGGGAATACTTGCAAGTCTTAATCATTTTTTAACCAACTAATCAAAAGATTATCTCCATGATCACTTCATTGCCCCTTAACACTTCACTGCCCCTAGCTAAAAGGTTTAGTCATTGAATTCCACCAAGAACTTAGCCTTCTTCCCTTTGAGACTCAACATTCCCAATTGGATGAAGTATTTTAACTTGAGGCAGTCTTCTGTTAAGTGATCTCGATTGCCAAAGTGATAGTCGCACTGCTCATTGGCATGGTAATCGCTTGGTTATGGAGTTTTCAATGGTTCAATCTATAAGGGCACCAGAAAACAATTCTAAGTAAGTTTTTATAGCAATTTACCATAGGGGATAGGAATTGGATCAAATTAATTCTAGTCATGATTGTTTTCCCACTATTTTTAAGTAAATGGTTTGCAAATAACTCTATAATGAATTCTCTGCAATCCATTTGCTATTTCAAACCTTAATGCTTTTACTTTTGTAAGGCTTTCCATCTTGTTTTTAAACTGAGCATAGTCCTCAATAGAGTGCCCCAGACTCCAACATGGTACTTATAGTAGGCCTAACGATTATACCCTTCTTATAAGGATTTCGTAGGATTTAACATGAACAAGTTTGACTAGTCAATTTTAGAGCAAATGAGGGTACACATCCTTAGATGCTAATGGAATTAAATCAACAAAAAATCTTTTCTAATTTCCTTGTGATTTCTTGCTCATACCAAAATTTAAAAGTGGTCGGGAAATGATAAAATGTTAATGAGGGTTTGATTTGATCTACAATGATAGAAGATTATGCATATTCTTTTTAATTATCTGAATAGGCCCTAAAATGGGATCTACCCTAAACAATATGATTGATTCAGTCTTTAAATGTGCATAGGGTTAGATTAAGGGTAACGTTGATAATGACTCCCTAAAGTGCTCCATTCTGCTTAGATTCTGGTCCCCCATCCTTTTTATCAACTCTAAAAGTTGTCCCTTTATTTCTTGCACATCTCATCTGACTTCCCCAATAGTTTCTTACAAAATGCTAACTTATGTTTCTAATTGAGTTGTCATGCTCATGGCCAATTGACCTAATATAGATGAAGATGCTTCTTTCATAAACATCCATTCAAGAATGTCAGTAGTTATTTCAAATAGTTTTGCAAGTAGACATTTCATTCCACAGACCTCATGTCTGAATTCCTCTTCTATGGACTTAAACATGCTGATTCTTGCATTAAAATTACCACCCATGGAATGGTCCTTGAAATGCAATAAATAAAATGAATTTAGCAAATCATGGAAATTATGAATGCATCAGCATATAAACAAATGAATATGTGAAAAAATTCTTGAATAAATTTAGAAATTTTCAAAAAATATATATGGTATGCAAAAATTGAAAAGGAAAAGTCCTAGCACTATCTTCTATACACACTTAATTTTGTTCGAGCCTATTCCCTTAAAATCCAAAAAAATCCAAGATCAAGGATTTAGCGGCCACACGGTAAGGTAGAATTTTTCAAGGTGAACTGGATGTTTTCAAAACCTATTTAATTATGCTTAAATGACTGCAGGTGCATGTAACAAAATTACTGCCATTTCAAGCATCGTACAGAATGAATCTCGGATAAAAAAAAAAGATGAATTCAAGGAAAAATAATTAGCTTTTATACTTGTGAAATTTTGAAATTGTTTCTGTAGATGTCATCAAGGTCAAATTTCTCACTTTTAGGAAACTTTCATATCAAAAGTATACCTTAAGGGCATTTTAGTAATTTTGCATTAGAACCAAGTCCTGTGTGATTAGTAGGATACTTTTATGTTCAAAGTACACAATAGGGTTAGGT
Source organism: Adansonia madagascariensis (assembly GCA_038381835.1). Taxonomy (NCBI): domain Eukaryota; kingdom Viridiplantae; phylum Streptophyta; class Magnoliopsida; order Malvales; family Malvaceae; genus Adansonia; species Adansonia madagascariensis. The sequence continues at coordinate 10,628 of JBBYHL010469297.1, read as the reverse complement.
TCAACATTTTAGACCATTCTTGGGTCTTAGATAATAAAATTAGATTTTTTTGAAAATTAAGGGAATATCTCTGATGTTAAAATAGTACATGGAATTCCTGCCAAAATATGCGAGGGGTTTTATGGATTATTTTAGTAACGAGATATCTTTTTCAAAATGATAATCGAGATTTTTTAATTTTTTGTAAAAATAAAACCTTTTGTATTCCATAGGTTTTCCAATAGGGGACAAAGGATATTTTAAAAAATAAAACCTTTCGTATTCCATAGGCTCTCCAGTACAACGCCAAAGAGGATGATCAAAGTCTTCATGTTCTTCTGGTCGTCCGAAAGGGTATGGAAGAAATTCTGTTTTTTTTTAATTAAAACCTAATTTTCTTATCCGAAGTGATAAATTTGTTTCATAAAATTTTATTTTAAACATATGGGAATTATAATTAAATATCAAATATCAAAACTGAATAAAAATCAAAATTTAAGTTAACATGGATTAATAAGGTACTGATTACCAGGCATCACGAGAAGGTCAATCCTTACTTGTTATTGTAACCAACTCTCAGGCCCTTTCAAGTGATCTTTGGTATGAGCGCAGACCTCAAAGTTTGTTTTAAAGGGTTTCATAACCTTTGAAATGCGAACTCTAACAGGTGACCAATCTCACTGGCCAAAATAATATTGGTGGCAACTCCAAAATAAATGATCATTTCGCAATGACTATTTAGGGAAGTCGAGTGAGCGATTCATCTCGACCACTCAATCCCCAGACACAAAATAAAATAAAAAATAATATTAATAATGATATTTAAAATAAAATAAAATAATGATGTATAGATATATATATATATAAGAATAAAGGGTACATATGTCATTTTAAGTCGGGCTAGTTAGGATTCATATCCCAGCCATGTTACAACATCTTCCTTTTCTCACATCTTTTATTATTTTATTCCTTTTTTTTTTGCTCAAGAAAAAAATCCATCCATTTTTCTGGTCATAGAAATTTTTTATTAAAAATGAAATAACAACTATAAAAAATTGCTACGAGAAAACTCATCCAAATATAGCAAATCAAGGAAAAATAATAAAAATAAAATTTATCATAGCACCACAATGTATACTTATTGATATCAAGTAAATCAAATTATAAGAGTAAAAGGATAGAAGCATTCACCCATGTGTACCTAATTCGATAACTTCTAAAACTGGGTATGGCTCTAACTAGCTGAGTCCCATATAGTTCATTGCATGATGTTTGGATTAGACATCTAAATAGGTTCTCAAATTACTCCATGAGTCTGAAAAGAACTAATAAGGTGCCTTAATTCTTACCCAACATAGGGTTATGTTCGGAAAGGATTCAATTCAAGTGCGAGTATCTTCCATGCCCGTAACGAGGCTAACACCTTAGGCAGGCATAGCAATTTACATCGGTAGGCTTTTCACTAGCCTAAACAAAGGCTAACACCTCAGAAGGCAGAGGTACTTCACCCTCTCCTAAAATATTGGGTAAGCTATGCCTCCTCCATATACCTGGAGGAGAATCTAATGCATATGCATGTGCACAGTGTGTCCAAAGGAACAAACTTCCCTTTAATGACTTGACTTTTTTAAAAAATAATAAAAACCTCTATCCTAAACTCCCCTAGAAATAATGCTACAAGGAAAACAATAGATTTAGTAAAACATATATATGCCAAAATTTCCATAAAATAAAAGTTTCGTTTTTAAAATACCGGGAGTTATATTTAAATATCGATTGATACTAAATTAATTTAAATTTATTTAACATGTGAGTAATTTTAGGCCTGACTATCTAACTTGTCCCCAGTAGAGTTGCCAAGCTATCACAACATGGCTCAGATACGAATCCTGACCTGCCTGACTTAAAATGGTAAATGTACCCTTTATTCCTATATATATTATATCTATATATCTTTATTCTTTTATTTTTAGGGGCCCTATTATTATTTTCTTTCTTATTTTTCATGTCTGGTAACTGAGTTATCAAGATGAATCTTCACTTGACTTAACCCTAAATAGTTATTACAACATGACCATTTATTTTAGAGTCACCGCCAATCTATTTGGCTAAGTGATATTAGTCACCTATCGGAGTTTGTATTTTGAGGATTACAAAACCCACAAAAACAAACTCTGAGATCTACAAGAATACCAGAGACCACATAAAAAGGATTCAAGGGTTGGTTACAATCACAAGTCAAGATTGATCTTCTCATGATGCTTGGCTATTGGTACCTTACTAACCATGTGTTAATTTAAATTTTGATTTTTACTTGGTTTCATTATTCAGTATTTAATTATGATTCCCATATACAAAAATAAAATTTTATGAAACAAATTTGTTATTTCATATGTGAAAATCAGGTTTTTAATGTTTTTGAAAGTCAAAATATCTTTCACACCCTTCCGAAGAACTAGAAGAATACGAGAGTTTTTGTCATTCTCTTTCATACCCTTTTGGAAAGTTGGTAGAATACAAAAGGTTTTAAGAAACTAAAATATCTTTTGTACCCATTAGAAAATTGGAGGAACACAAAAAACTTTATTTTCATGAAATAAAAAAATCTTAATTTTCTCATTTTTTTAAAAGAAATTTCTCTTTATTAAAATAATCTGTAGAATCTCTCTTCTATTCTACAAGAAATTCCACGTACTATTTTAACATCAGACATATTGACTTAATTTAAAAATTTTATTTTTTTAATAAAATTTATCCTAAGACTCAGTTCCAACTACCCGTACGAAACTATTCTAAGGACTCGAAAATAGTCGATAAGACCTAAATGTCCTTTAGAGCACTTTCAACACAAAGTATCTTAGTAAGTATAAATGACTTAAGTTTAAGCAAAATTACCAAAATACCCTTGGGTATACCTTCGAATGAAAGTATCCTGATAGTCTTAAAGGATTCAATGACGTCATAAATAAACTAACCTATTCCTATTGTTTACCTTCGATATATTAGTATCTCGGTGATCATATAGGACTCAATTTTATAGAAAATTATTAAAATACCCCTAAGGCTTACGTTCGACACACAAATATCCCAAAAACCCTAAAAGACTTGACAACTTCATAGACAAACGAACCTATTCCTACTGTACACCTTCAACATAGAAGTATACTGATGATCTTATAAGACTTAGCTCAAGGAAAATTATTAAAATACCTTTAAAATTACCTTTGACATAAAAGTATCCCAATAACCTAAAGGACTTGATAGTGGTATGAAATGATAATTATACCCTCTATGGGTAACTTGGACATCAAAAGTGACCTAAAATGCAAACATTACTAATAAGTCCCTAATCTTTGAAAATTATATTACATACCCCCACCAAAAAACCAGAAGAATACAAAAAGTTTTAATATTATCTACACCCGATGAGAAGACCAGAGGAATGCTAGAAATATTCTTAAAATGTCAAAAATATCACATTAACCTTAAAACACAATGTTTTTCTAAATGATCCCTAAAGTTTTCTAACTTTGTAAAATAGTCCCTACCTAAAATAAACATCACAAAACAACATAAAACACAGCAAAATCAATAAGGCAAACATATAAAAAATAACATGGAAGGTTCGACCAAACACCCTTGGCCTTGGAACCATTTTTCCACCTTGTTGCAAACAAGTCCTTACACTTTTAAAATTTGCAAAAAGTCCCTAAAAGGTTAAAAATACAAAAAACAAATCCAAACATGCAAAAATACATGAAAAACCCCCTAAAGTTCTACAAGTTGTTCAACCAAGCATGATGGGCCTTAAAACCAAACTTTTTCATTTTTACAATGTAGTCCCTATATGATATATACATGATAAGACAACATAAAACACATCAAAATAAACATGAAAAGCATATGAGAAGTCATATAAAGTATTCGGCCAAGTGTCTATGGCCTTAGAACAAAATTTTTTACCTTTTTGCAAACAAATCCCTAATTATAAAATTGCAAAAAGGCCCTTAAATGATTAAAACACAATTAAACAAGTCAAAAATACATGAAAAATAATCTAACATATCAACATAGATTCAGCCATGCTTGAATGACCATAGAAAATTTTTTTGTAATTTTTGCAATCTAGTCCCTATATTTTCTATAACAACAAAATAGTTTAAAAATCACAGACATCACAAAATCATCAATATCATTGTCAACCAAACATGGAAATACCCTTACAAGGCCTTCAAAATTTTGGGAAAATTAATTTTAGTTTCCTATGAGTTTAAAATATGACAAAATAATACCAAATATCACAAAATTAAGCATGAAAAATTGTTTGATAATCAATATAATTTTTGGCCAGCAATTATTTCATTAAAAAATATTTTTTTCATGACATATTTCCATTCAATATCAACAAACATATATGTCATAATTTTTACCAAGCATAAATATGCATAAAAACATAATAAACGATGAATAAATCAACATTAGAATATAAAAATAATAGGAAAAATATATGCATAATAATAACAATATTTTTGCCAACAAACACAAATTATCATGATAAAAATCAACCTATTGCAAACAAAAATTAAATAAAACAATGAAATTAAGAAACTTTGTTCATAGCTACCAGTTACTTGGTCTTTTAACATAGATTAAAATCCATGAGTGCAAGCATGATTTTGGCTCACTAAAAGAAAGAAAATCAAATGAAACTAACCAAAACTAAAAAATTTCTAAGTATTTTTACCTTAAAAAGCTTGAAAACTAAAGAAACTCAGGTGTTTCTTAGGTTTCTTTACATATGAATGCTAAAGGCTTTTTCATGAAAATTTTCTCCTCCTATTTAAAGGAAAAGAATTAGCCAAGGCTTAAAAGAAATTGCCTTAGCTGAATAGCCCAGAGTTTCTACCATTTTCTTTTATTTTTTATTTTTTATTGATTTTTTTAGATTTTTTCCATTTTATATGATTTTAATTAATTATTTTGGTCATTTTGCATGTGTCATCATGTATGATATCATGCATAACATTATCATCTAGAGATCTGAGAGAGAAAATATAATTTTAATAAAAACAAATTTTAGGGACTAAATTGTAACAAATTAAAAATTACGTATTTAAAGAATAAAATTTCACATAACAAATTCAATTAAAAATTTAATCAAAAAAAGCCTCTTGGGCTTTTTAGAAAACCAAAATGGGCTCATTGAACTTGTTAAAAAGTTAATGGGCTTATCGGCCTACTAGAAAAATTAATGGCTTTTAAAGCACATGAAATGGAAAAAAAAATCTGGCCCATTAAAAATAACACTAATAAAACTTCCTTATAAAAATTCAAAAAGGAATTTTTTAACATATTTTATCTGTAAGAAAAAAGACAATTAAAAATTTCAAATTCATAAAATTTTACAAGAAAAACCTTTATGGAAGACAATTATTTTTTAAAAAAAATACAAAATTCGTAAAATAAATTAGATTTTCAAAAACTGAATTTTTATGAATTTAATGAAAATAGTTCAAGAATTTTAAAAATTATAAACTTAGAAAAATCCTATAAAAAAATTTTCAGAGTAAAAAACTCCATATTTTGTAAACGAAAAAATTCCAAAAATATGTTCAACTTTGTAAAAATAAATTGAATTGCTCAAAATATTAATTAATTAAAGCAACAAAAATGATAAAGATGAAAATTTAAAATCCAAAGCAAATTTTACCAAATAAAATTTTCACTCACGTTACTGTGAAAAATTAAAATTTAAATCCCAATATTGATAACTTGATACCTTGTGGTATAAAATGCCAATATAGATTTTTCCTTCAATATTTTTTATTTTTTAGAGTGAGTATCGAGATAAATTGCACGCAGATGTTGGTAAAAATATACAATAGTCAACTTTCTAAATTTTAGAGAGAAATATACGCTGGACTAAAAATGTCTTGACAATGTCTCGTCCACCTAAAGAATGTCTTTCCTCACCAAGCAGCCACTAAGTTCTTGGTCTCAGATATTTTTAGACTATTAAGGAAGGGACTCGACAGAATTAGGTGTCAATAATATAGTGCCTCAAGGGATAAGTTGATAATCTAAATAGCTGTGTACGTACACCATCACCTAGTATTTAACATGCATTAAGCCATCGATCGGACAACATAACGCCTAATTTGGGTGATGTTTTGCCTTTATTAAAATGGTACGATACCTTTTAGGGACAACAATAACTAGGTATGAAGTAATGTTCATTCATCACCACCCATGGTAAGATATGCATTAAGTTGCCATTTGGGTAGCATAACAACTTATTCCAGTTGCATATGACTTTCTTTAAGATGACATGGTTCTTTGTAAGTGACGACATTCATTTGGCATCATTCATTTATTTATAAGGGTTAGCCCTTAACTGAACAACATAACAATGTGTCTTAACATTGACATGACACATGTTGGTAACAGTGTATGCTCATATTGCCTACATAACTATCGCATGTAAAAGTAAAGGTTAGAAATGTTTCCAGAGTGTTCTTATTCTCTAGGTTATGCTAGTAGCATTTTGGTATAGTTTAACATGGTTTAGATAATAGAGCTCACAATATGGGGTTTAAGTTAACAAATGGATCTTTATCCAAATCATTCCTCCATCCGATAAAGACAGCTAAGGCACCCTGATCCTAAGCTAGTCACAGACTTGGCAGAACGCGCTTAATCCAGCGAATGTATTTCCCTATGCAAATGTGAAGGGTTACTCATGAGAGACATAGGTAATACTCACTTCCACCTAATGTTTAGGCCCCTAACCCTACCATGAAGTTTGCTGATGATTGTAGACACCTTATTGTGTCCGGACTAGTTTTTGGTATCCTCGGAGTTAGGTAAAAGATGACAAAATAAGAAAAAATAGAAATAAAGCTGGGGGAAAATGTCGCTTGGCAAAAAAGTTTTTTTGGGAAATTCTAAAATGCACTTTAAAGAAAAATGCAAAAGCGAGGCATCAAAGGTCATTTTTAGGGTGTCATCGGAGTCGTTTAGGTAAGTACACGAGCCAATTTTCCTCTCTTCGTGACCAAGATAATACAAGTCGAGGAACCTAAGGTATGTGCGAGTCATATGGGTGCTTAAAAACTATCACGAGGCTTTCACATTACCAAAATTTTGAATTTCCATGTGTAGTGTCGATACAAGAGGGTTTGGTATCAATACCCAAGCTATGCTATCGATACCTAGCATGTTTGTATCGATACAGACCTTGGCAGTATCTAAAGTTATGATTTTTGGCAAAATGTATCAATGCACAAGCATAAGTATCGATACAAATCCATGTAGTATCGATACTAGCCTCTAAGTCTTGAGACTAGAAACATTTTTTTGCTCCTAGTATCGATACACAACTCATTGTATTGATACTCAGGAGTAAAATGTACCTTATGTATCGATACAACATGTTCTATATCGATACACTAAGATATTTTTGCCTAGTTTGAGCCATTTTGCAGCCTTCGAAAACCTGATTTAAATATGTTTTTGCACTAAAGAACTATCATATAACATTGCAAACCTCAACCATGGGTTCATTAATGGATTCTATCAAATTTTTGAAGCCCAAACAATTAATGACAAAGGTTACTTATATAAAATATATGGGTGTAAGAGAATGGCAGGCATCTCCAGCTTGCAGGCTTTCCTAGCCTTTCTACCTACTTGCTAAGCATGGCAAAACCAATACGGAGGGAGTCAATTGGACATGGCAGCTGGAGATATGCCCTGGTGTGGAAGAAAAAAAACCAAAAGTGCCCTTTACATTGTCCTCTAAAAGAAGGGGTTGAACTAAGAAAAATAGAACTAGCTATCTTAAAAAAAAAAACCTCTCTCAGCTATAAAAAAAAGCTCTCTAGCAATCCCAAAAAACTCTTCACCCATCGCCACAAATCCTCTAGCAACTCCAGCTCTAAAAGCTCACCAAAACACTGTTCTATTGCCTTTCACCCATAACCAACCTCTATGCCCGTAGCTACCCCAAACCACCACTGGAAACCTTCAAGAACCCAACTTTCCATACGTTTTGATCCTTTAAAAGTCTCTCAATCAATCATACCACCAAAAAGCTACTTCCTTTCATCCTTTTCTTGCTAAATAATAGCAAGAAGAAGGAAAAATTAAGCCTACATCCACTACTTCAAGAAAGAGAGAAGTTCAAGTTTTTCTTGGTATATTCCCTCTACCTTGATCTTTGTAGTTTTTGTTTTGTCATTAACATCATCTTAGTAAACACTTTTTATGCTTTTATGACCATATTAGGACTTTCATGCATTTTTTATGGCTTTGGTTATGGTAGTTTAGGATCTTGATGTTTTTCTTAGTGACTTCATGTTGTTTGGTTGACTAAGCATGCTCTTTTGCATTTTCATCACCATAACAGCCTCTGTCCATGTACTTCTTACTATGTTCCTTCCATATTCATATCTTTATCTCATGTTTAAAATATGTATCTTAACATGACATAAGTATGCTCATGCATTTCCTAGAAGCTTGATAGGCAACATGAATTAAAAATGCCTTTTTTTAGCAAACTCTTTTTAAACATGTTCATCCTAAGTATGTTCATGCATCTATCTATCATCTCCATGTGTTTTTTGTCATCTTTTCTATGAAAAATGCCATCTTTGCTTGTGCATATATGTCCTCCATATTTTGCATTGTCCTCTATATTCTGCATTGTTTTGTGGTACTTTGCTTGTGTTGCGATGCATGCCTGAGTGCTAGAAAACCCGATTTCAAAAATATCCCCAAGTTAAGCAGATGCTATCTCCCATACATAGAGAATAACATGGGCTTAAGATTTTTATGAAGTTGGTTTTCCAACCTCAGGGGCAAAGCAAGCATTCAGTTCAGGATTCATGGAAGAATGAGTACAAGAGTACTATTTTTTTTTTCAAAAATGAAATGAAGCCTTTTAGTTGAAAAATATAAACCTTTATTCCTTAGCCAACCACCCTCATAGTGGCATGGTCAATAGGTTATTCTATTATCCCAAACTACTCTCGGATTATGGAATGAACTTGTGATGCCCATGTCAACCTCTCATTTTGGTTACAGATGTTTGAACATCCATTGCCCAAGCTTAACCCAAAAAAAAAAAACCAAAATACAAAACACCTCCCCTATTTTGTTCTGGTAGCATAGTGGCCTAGTCTTGATATTTAAAAAATCAAAAATGATTTATCCAGAATGTATCAAATTACCTTTCCAATGATATCTCATTTACCTTCAGATCATCTCAGATAAAATAGTTATGATTTTCAAATTTTCATTGCTCAAAATCCCTAGATCCAGCGAATAGTTTACTGTTTGGGTTGTTTTAGCCAATAAACAACATTTTTGAATCCCTTCAATATTTTTCCCATGAAGTCCATGAAATTCCCTTTTCAGAAAGGTATTATTCTCATTTTAACAATTTTGGATGAATCCAAAATGATTTTTCAAAGTCCATTATTCCTTTACCCTATACATACTGCCAATGTCAAGATAGGTTGAAATTCAAAAATTAATTCCGCATAGAAAGTAATTTTCTAAGATTTTTGGAATATTTTTACATTTATCCTCACTGAGTTACCTTTCCAACGGTACCTTATTTACCCCCTGAGACCTTCGGATACGCTCGAAATAAATTTAGAAAGAGAAATGACATGATGTTGTCCTCTATTCCTAACCTGATTTTTGAAACATTTTATTGACGCATTCGAACACCTCATGATCTACTTGGCTCCTTCTCATAATCTAAGCCATTTGACTCAGACCAAGTCTAAAGAAAAGAGGAACATTTGAGCTAAACCTTTGGTTTTTGATTTTTAAAGATTCCCTATTTTTAAAAATATGACCCATTCCTCTTAACGTCGAAGATTTTTATTTTTGGGGATACTCCAACCCCACTTCCATGAGGGGATACTCCAACCCTGCTTTTATCTCAAAATTTTAAAGATACTCCAACCCCACTTCTCCGAGGGGATACTCCAACCCCGCATTTACCTCAAAATGACATCAAATTTTTATTTTTAGGGATACTCTAACCCTATTTCTCTGAGAGGATACTCCAACCCCGCTTTTACCTCAAAATGACATCAAGTTTTCAACTTTGGGGATACTCCAACCGACTCTTCTGAGGTGATACTCCAACCCCGCTCTCCACGTTCGTTCTAAAATCCAAACTCTTTTCCCTGGGACATCCTCGAGTCGACGAAACTTTTTTCCCCTTAAATTTCTACTGAATCTGGCTAAGTCTCAACATTATCATCTCAATTATTCATTAATAATCGAAGATAATTATGAGAAACATTTTGATCGTCCCTTATTTTCATGTATTTTGTGTGGATTTATTTATTGTTTCTTTTCCACCTTACTAATACATTTCCTTTTTTAGGGACCTCGGGCATTCATGCTTTAAAAATCATTTTCAAAATCACAAAAAGATATATTATGTCGGTATCTCTCTAGTGCCAGACATGAAATATTTGTTTTTTTAAAACCCATCCGGAGATCATTTTCATTAAAAAAACCCTATGTTTCTCACCTCTCTGAGGCGCATAGGTGATAAAATTTTCATTAAAACTCAAACTCGTAGCTTTACAAAATTTCATGCATTAGAGGGAATTATATTTAAATAA
>JBBYHL010469235.1:0-13785 GCA_038381835.1 Adansonia madagascariensis | reverse complement strand
TTCTCTGGTGAAGTTCCTGATTTCCTCGTTCAATTGTCTTCACTGACACAGCTAATACTTTCCAATAATCAGCTGTCTGGAGTTCTTCCTAATTTCAATCATTTTGTTTCAGTCGATGTAAGTGGAAATCAAGTACTTCAAGCTGCAGAAAAAAATTCTCCTATGTCAAGTAAAAACAGAAAATCAGTGGCTGTGACAATTATCATTTCACTTGCAGCGGCTGTTCTTGCCGTAGGGGTAGTTGCAATTATTCTTCTATTGATCTCAAGACGCATTTGCACGGTTAGTGACGAGCAAATACAATCATGGGAAGTTCTTTCTCCCCCTCAGGTTATTCAAGGCAACTTGTTGACAGCAAATGGAATCCATAGATCAAATATCGACTTTACCAAAGCCATGGAAGTGGTTGCCAATCCAGCAAACATTGTGCTGAAAACCAGGTTTTCCACCTATTACAAGGCTATCATGCCGTCAGGAGCAAGCTATTATGTCAAGAAGCTTAACCGGAGTGACAAGATATTCCATTTGGGCAGCCATGACAAGTTTGAGCAAGAGCTAGAGGTATTGAGGAAGCTAAGCAATTCAAATGTCATGATTCCTTTGGCCTATGTATTGACAGTTGATAGTGCATATCTACTCTACGAATTTGCCCAAAAGGGTACCCTCTATGATGTTCTTCATGGCGGCTTGAAAAATTCTTTGGATTGGGCAAGTCGTTACAGTATAGCGGTTGGGATAGCTCAAGGTCTTGCTTTTTTACATGGATGCACTTTGAGTCCGATACTCCTCCTCGACCTTTCGAGCAAAAGCATCGTGCTTAAGTCTTTGAAGGAGCCACAGATTGGAGACATTGAGCTTTATAAAGTAATCGATCCTTCCAAGAGCACTGGAAGCCTCTCCACAGTTGCCGGTTCTGTAGGTTATATTCCTCCAGGTGAATAACTTTGACATGCATGATTTTACATTCGGAAATTTTTTAGTGAATCAACTGACTTGATAAACAATTATCATTGCATATAGTTTAGCTTAAAAATGAACTAATATTTTGATATTGTCAGTCGCTTAACATAGATGAAAATACATACTTCCTTTGCAGAGTATGCTTATACGATGAGGGTAACAATGGCTGGGAATGTTTATAGCTTTGGAGTTGTACTGCTGGAATTGCTGACAGGAAAACCAGCAGTTAGTCAGGGAACGGAGTTAGCCAAGTGGGTCTTAAGTAACTCGGAGCGGCCAGATAAACAGGATCACATCCTTGATTTTAGCATCAGTAGAACATCACTGGTGGTCAGAAATCAGATGCTTGCTGTTTTGAAAGTTGCTCTTGCTTGTGTCAGTGTTTCACCAGAAGCAAGGCCGAAGATGAAGAGTGTGCTAAGGATGATCCTCAATGCAAGATAAATCATCAGTCCTGTTATATACCTTAATTATAGCAGCTGAGTTTGTTTCATACAAATTACAAATAGATATATAGAAGAAAAGCAGTATTGGCATACAAGGGCCATGGTAGCACTATGAAGGCACCTGCATGTAGAAATGTTTAGTTTTGAATGCATTCTCATATGTAATACTTATCAAATTTTGTTTTCTGTAATTTAGCGGTGCCTTTGTAAAACTTAGATACAAAGATCTTTAAGTCAGTCAATAGCAAAAAATAAAGGAAACGAAGTGAAGCTCCTGTTTTAAACTTGTCAATGGAGTGGGTTTTAAAGTATTCGAGTAAGATATAAATTTAGATTGTTAAGTTTGGATTGTTTTTCATTTGTGTCATTCAACTTTGATAGTCAAAGTCATTCAAATTTGAATTATTTTATATTTACTTTATTAATTTTAAAAATAAAATCAAATTAAATTTTAAATAAATTATTTGCTCAATTTATATTTTATTAACTTTTTTCTAAAGATAAAAATTGAAATAAATAAGTGATATTTTAAAAATAAACATTGTAAGTTGTATGTTTTAAATTAAAATTAACTTTTTATATAAATAAGAAATATGTGGATTTTACTTAATCATAAGCATAGTACGGTGGACCAACAGTATAGTGTTGACCCAACAAATTTAAATCATATAATAAAAAATTATAAATTTGAAATTAAAAATAACACATTTATTTTAAATAATATTTATAACGTTAAGTAATTAATTTATTATATATCATATGATAAAGTATTATTATAATAAAAGTATAAATCATTGTACTAAGATAAGCACACCTGATTTTACTTGATTTATAATTTGAAGTTTTGAATGTTGTAATATTTTGATTATGCATAAATATAAGTACGTATGATTATGTTGACCACCTAGTTTTTATTTGATTTTTAGGTAAAGGTTTTCTTTTTATTTTTTATTTTTTAAAGTAATGATTTTGCAATATAGCTTTATGGTAAAATGATTAAAAATAAGTGCCCTAATAGTTTTCTGAATTACTGGTAATTATTTTTGTTTAAAATGATTATTATTGGTTTATTTAATTATTTTATCAAAGTAAAAAAAAATTAATAGCTTTTAATGTATAAAAATAAATGTAAAAATTCAAATAAATTATAATAATAAAATTTTTTATTTTTTTAAATTGTAATTAATAAAGATAATATTCAAAAAATAAAAAATTTGAGAATAAAAAAAGATTTTAAAAGATAATTTAACATTATAAAAATTAAAATAATTAATAATTTATGTTATATTTATTATTTTAATTAATGCTTTTAAAATAAATTATACTTAATTTAAGTGAAAGTCATTTTAGATTAACTATTAGATTATTGAAATTTAAGTCAAGCCCAAGTCAATTCGACTTCAAATTAGTTCAAGTTCAAACTGTTTTGGATTCGTATAATTTTAAGTATAGGTTATTTTCAAGTTTAGTTAAGGTGGGTTTAGATTGTTGACAGTGAATAATCGAATCGAATTAGTTAGAGTTCGAGTAAGTTGTTATACCAAAAAGATTTCGAGTTCTAACTGTCAAAATATCATACTTTTTAAAGCCAATGTAATAGTAGTATATTACCATTGACTATGATATATATTTGTGCAATATATTAATAGCTCATAGACAATATGGATCCATATTATTTGCGATATAAAATTCTGTATTATATGATGAATGATATTATTATTATTGAAATAAAATTAATATCTAGTAAATAAAATATAACAATATTCGATTTTTTAACTAAATATTAAAGTATAGCATGTGGATTTGAAGTCTTGGAATATTTTAATTATGTAAAAACATGTATGACCAAGTTTACGATGTACTACTTGAATTTTTATACAAGGCTTTTATATAGTTACTTTTAACGGTAATGATTTCTTTACGAAATTGTGGCAATTATTTTTATTTAATTTTTTCATTTATTTTTTTAAATGAATATTTTAAATCTATTTGATTACTTTTATCAAAGTGAGAAAAAAATTAAAGAACTTTATTTCTAATATATACTAATAAATATAAAAATAAAATTCATTTATGATAATAGAAAATATTTATTTTTTAAATCTTTTAATCATAATTAAGTAGGATAATTTCAAAATTACATGAAATTATATAGTAAAGAAAAAGATTTTAAAAGATAATTTAAAAATTATAAAAATAAAATAAATTAATAATTTATGTTATATTTATTATTTTTATGAAATAATGTTTTTAAAACAAAGTTATACTTAATTTAATTTATGGTTATTTTTTTGGTTGATTCATGTTTAGGTCATTTCAAATTTGAGTTAATTTTAGGTTTAAGTTAATAACTTTCTATAATTAAATCGGGTTGAATAGAGTTTAAATTTAGACAGATTAAACTAATTTCTTAAATTCAGATCAAATTTGAGGCTCTTCCATTTTATTTCTCTTTTTTGGTTTATTTTTTTTCTTTTAGTAGTGTTTAGTACGAGGTGATCTGCTTAAAATTACAGGTGATCTTATCACTGTAATTAAATTATTGCATTTGATAGTAACTTGAAAATCTTCCAAGGCGATTATCTTATGTCACTGAAAGTGATTAGGTTATTATATTTTGAGATGATTAGAATCCTATCTAAAAAGATGTGAAAGTTTTATTGTTGATACAAAATGATATTCAAAATTATTTTTTAAAAAAGTTATATTTGAGGGAATATTCATCAAAATATGTTTCTCTACAAATTTTAATTTTTGCAAACAAATCTTCACTCTTAACCTTTTTAATAATTTTATATAAAAACAATTTATATTGTCATTGATAGGAATATCTTGATAACTTTAAATAATATTCATCAATAGTTCATACTTTACAATTTTTTATAAAAATAAATAAATTCTTTTTATAAAGTTTACATTCAATAAAAATTAAATTTGTCGCTTTTATTAAATAATTTTATTTTTGACAATAAGTTTATTTTGGTTATTATATATTAATAATCTTTTATTTTTGGAAGTATGAAGTACATTGATTTAAAATTAGAAGTGATCTATAATATTATACTAAATATAAAAATTTAACATCACTTGTTTTTAAATGATTTTTGTAATTTTATTACTGTAATAATTAAATCACCACAATAATCTTAACAATGATACGAAATATCATTTTTTAGAATTATCACCAAATTTTATAATTCGTGTATTCATATCATACTTTTATATTTTGTTGTATCAATATTATATTTAAAATATTTTATATTTATATAAATTTTAATACATTAATAATTAATATTATATAAATTTTAAGATATAATTTATATTATATCTTTTATTTAATACTTAATATTTATTATATTTTTATATTCATATATAAAATTACGGTGTTTATCTGCATTTAATCAAAGTCGGCACAAAATGTGCCAACATTGTAACGCTTCGTTTGTCAGAATCCGAACCAATATAAATTCATCAATGCGAATATCCTTTGATGTAAAATTCTTATATCATTTTATTATTTCAGGTATTTATAATTCGTACTATTTATCTAAGCTTGAAAGTTTATTTAATATTTAAAAAAATTTAGATAAAAATATTAAATTTAAAAAATGACCTCCAACAAAAAAAAAAGGGGATCAGATTAAAAAATTAGCCGAGCTTGGATTTCAATATTTAAGGCCTAAACCTTACATGTTTTTAAGACTATTTTATACAGATATTATAATATTTTTTTACTTCTTCATTTATAGTAACTTTCAAATTAATTCTCGAAATAAGTTATTTTTAACTTATGCTGAGAACTCACCATGCTGTATGACGAAGCGAGTTCTCAACGGGTAAGGAGATGGCGAGTTTCCATCGCCAATACCACAAAAAATTTCAAAAAAAATTAAATTAACAAATAGTTATTAAGTAAAAGTGAAAGTAAAAAAAATAATTTCAAAGAAGAAAAAGATATTTATTAAAATTATTAATAAAAAATTAAAATTATCTATTTATCCTTGGTATGCTAATCGACTCTCATCATAAATTATCTATGAATATATAAATTATTTATGAATATATAAATTATCTATCGTATAAGAAGGAATCTGATTTTTCATGCATCTGTCATATCTCTCGGGATCCAAAAAATCTAGTAGTCATTAGTCAAATATTATCTGTCATGTCAGAAGATGAGTTCCTAATACATATTTTTTTATAATAATAAGATAAATGATACAATTTTAGATCTATACTTAAACAAATATTATAAATTTTTAATTTTTGATATGATAGTAATGATATATGCTGATAGTTTAAAATTATTGTGAGTTTTTGATATGTTGTGTGAGTATATTAAATTTAGTATAGATATAAATATACTAATATTTGAAAATTGGATATAAAAATTTATATATATATATATGAGTGAGAGTCGGTCAACAGACCAAACAGGGGTAGATAAGTAATTTGAATCTTTTTATTAATAATTTTAATAAATATCATTCTCTTCTTTGAAATTATTTTTTTCTTTCACTTTTATTTAATAACTATTTGTTACTTTTACTCTTTTATAATTTTTTCTAAGCAGGAACTGGCCATCTCGGTTGGTGAGTTCCTAATGCTTTGATTCCTAACCCTCGTTGGCGACTTTCTATCATATTTGCTTCTCGTCATTTTGGATGGCGAGTTTTCAATGCAAAATAGAAAATTAGCATATTTTGAGAATTAAATTAAAAACGACACATTAACGAAAATAAAAAAAAAATTTATCAATAATGATATAAAAAAGCATGTTTTTAATTATATAATATATCTTAATTTTGTATTTATATGCATTATATAATTTATATAATATAAAGAATATATATAATATTATAATGTAAAAATTAAAAAATATGTTAAATTATTTATATTCAAAAACTTAATAAAAATTATTAAATTAAAAAATATAATATAAACAGACTTAAACTGACTTAGACTACTTATTTACAAATATAAACGAGTTTAAATAAAATTTAGAACGTATATTTTGAGTCAAACTAACCTTAAACAAGCATGAATAATAATAATAATACTATACTTACGTTCTAACCCAAACCTGTCGCTTAAACAGCTTTATTTATTATCAATCAAAATAAAAGATAAAAATTGCTTGGGATTCCCTGCCAGCCTGGACAGCTTTTCCCCTAAGGTGACTTTTACAATTGTCCAATCTGTTGTTTACAATTCTCCGATGATCACCATCATGGATTATGTGATAAATATAATATTTTGGTTGAAACCCACCGCCATAAGTGGTGGCGGATTCTACTTGATGTTGTGATTTTATAGATAATTTTAGAATTGTAACTGACATGCAATAATTAAAAGCCAAAATTTAATTGATAGATTGATGATGAAGATGGTTAAAGGCAACAGCAGAGTTTAACATTAAAAATAAATTAGAAATAATAACCATTGTTCTAGGAAATTCTTGTATTCTTGTTCTCCAACAACAACTCAAAACAGATTCTTATATGCCCTACACTGTCTAATCTCACGTATATTCCAAGAATTTTGAAAGACACGAAACTTGGGAGCATGCCGGCAATATGGCCATCAGGATTCAGGACATACAAGCCGCAAAAGGGTCATCAGACACTTGGACTAGAATGTAAGATCCTTTGGATCCTCCATAATCTTAGCCAGGGTTTGCAGGAATGAAGCTAGATCAGCACCATAGATGACACGGTGATCTGCTGTAACATTTACCTGCAAAAGTTTTATTAAGTTCAAGCTTAAGTGCTTTTATTCTAATACAGACCATTCAAACAATATCGTCATATAAAATAACATTTCTCCATTTTTTGTTAGAATACATACATCATGGCAGCTCATTATAAAAAAATAAAAAATAAAAATCTGTCACCTGCATCTGGTTCTTCATGCCGATTCGACCATCCTTGCTAGCCACAACAGTAGGCTGAGAAGCTCCAACAGCCATAATCGCACCCTGCATTAAGAAAAACCACATGATTAATATACACAGAGTCGCTATTATACAGTTCGATGCAGCAGATCTTTCCTGCCCCTCAGAATGGCAAAAAATATCACAAATGAGAAAATATATACAAAACTTTAGAGGACGCAAGTTTCACTAGCCGAGACCAGCACACAGACCATGACACAAGCATCCTCCCTTCAAAACACATGTTGGTAATTCAATCAGCTTCCCACCATTAATACAATAAGATGTCGATTTTCAACATTTTTAAGTTTCATTCCTTCTAATCGGATGGGACTCATGAACTTCCCATTCTCTCATAAAACCAACAAATAAAACCCACAGTTTTTACGCTCTCATATTACTTCTGTATTTCTAAATACTTCCCGAAAGAGTATTATTATTATCTTCTACTACCTTTCACATGGAACAAAAGTTGCCTCTTCTCTTATTAAACCATGACAAGTTGTTCAAATTTTGTGTTCATTAATGAAAATTAATTTAAAATATAAATTTATTTAAGAAATTATGTTATTTTATTTATGCTACTTTTACGAAGTTATTCTCAACAAAATTAAATAAATTTAATTAACTTAGCAATTTGTAAATGCTTCAGTCCATTGATATATTAATCTATAAATACTTACATGAAATAGTTTTTCTCTGAATATGACAATCCATGATAAGTTTTTTTTTCTTTAATATATGTAGTTCTATTAAGATTTATATCTATTAATAAAAAAATTAGTAATAAAGATATATCAAAATAGAAAAGTAAGAAAATTAGATTTTTTTGAGGTGGGGAAAAGGGGACTCAAATCCTAACAATCACTGAGTCAAATACTCAAGGTTTTTTTTTTACATGTGATATTGAGCTACGTGATGAGAGATAGCTCTCCCATTAGAGAAATTCAAACTCAAGGTGTTCAAGATGAAGTCTTAAACTCTAACCGTTAAGATGTATATTATGGATATAGAGAAGAATAGCCGGTGAAAGGAATAAAGGAAAGAGATCGAATGAAGAAAACAAAGGATAGAAATAACCTTTAATTACACATATGGTATTAGTAGTTCTTAATTATTTTTTACCTCAAATTTTAAACGCTAACTTAACTGCGACACTTGAATAGTTTGACCTCATAGATGAAGGAAAAACTTGTTTACTTAAAAACCTCTTTCTTTTTTTTTTTTTTTACTAATTATTCAGTTAAATCTCTTATTTGAAAATTAGAATATATATAACTATTTGATGACAAAACCAACTAATGATAAATTTTGAAATAATTTTAGTTGCTCACTTTCGGGCAGAAAAAAGAATGTCTAAATACCCACTACGAAGCACAGGGTCGGATTGCTATTATTAACAATTGTGCAACAGTACTTACAGTTCCAGGTGGCAGAATGGCATCAAACCGGTCCACGCCAAACATCCCAAGGTTTGACAGAGTGAATGTACCTGCAAGAGGAGCAAAAACATCACCATGCAAAAATACAAAACAAAATTGGATTAAGAAAAGGCCTTGCCCATGCTGAAAGGATATTAGTGCCGAAACCATATAGTAACCATGATTTTAGAACAAACTAAAGTATAAAATTTTAAGCAACCAGACCTATATAGCAGTTACGATATATCAACCAAAAGTCAACAAAAGAAAATTTCCAATCATTTATGAAAAGTTGTATCTTATGACCTACCAACAATCTAAATCAAACTAATCAGTTACTATAAGCAGAACTAAAAACAATTGCCAGTCTCCCAGTACTAACATGCCCAGGATTTGTGCTGCCTTTCTTATTTTGTGACACTGGATGATATCATGCTTATTGCAAGAAGTAACTTTAACTTTATTAATTTTACATAATTTAATGGAGTCAGTTGTGATTTTTAGGATTTGGATTATATTTGGAACTTATATCAGATGGGATCCAAGACTATACAAAAGAGGTATAGTTAAAATAATCAAGTAGCTGTGCAACATAACCAAGCAACAAGTAATAAATCAATTAGGCATCAACAAGATTAAACAATAAAGAAACAAAACCAGATTTCTGTAGAAAGCCCTCTAGAGTAGAGGCAGAAAACAATGCGATAAGGTCGGCAACAAATCCACAATCAAGCAAATAATACAGTGTTGCCTCAAGTTTTTGCCAAAAACTTGATTGAAACCCACAATAATATGAAACCGCCAAAATATGCCTCTAGGGATTACAGTTCTAGATGTTACCACCAGGTGACTGAGCATACTAATGATTAATACACTCCCCAAATCACCGTAAAAGACACCCTTGAAATCACTAATCACCTAGAAGACACACTCCAAATTACTGCTTACTATCAACTTATGTTGCTTTGACATTATTCTTGAAGTACCCGTGTCAGACACCTATATCCAACACATTTCTGAAGGGATATGAGCCTCTAAGGACCGTCAAAACGCATGGAAAAACTTAGAAAAAAAAATTGAACATACTTGGGTCAGATAGATACCCGTATCCAACACTCACACTTGAGTTCGAGTAACATAATTACCTAACAAGAAAAAAAGACGAAAAAGAATAAAAAAAATAAAGAGCAAAAATGGAAATGGAAAATCCAAACCTATGTTCAACCTTTACCAAATCAATAAGATTGAGGAAGTTAAAAGTATCCAACTGCATATGATAACTATAGTAATTGACCTCATGGAAAAATGCACACTTTTTGTTGAGTTGCATAGACACTTTTTCAAATGTCAATTGAATTTAAGGTTTCAAAATATCTTTGCATGAAAATTGTCTTGAAGAAAAGGAAGACACAAGCCCTTCTGCGAATTCATTGCTTAGTCTAGAATACTGAGAAAGTCAAAATGTCCAACTGGGTATGAAATATGGCTTATGTTAGGCATAAAGGGAAAAAAAAGAATAACTTTGATGGCTAGATTGGTCAATTGTATAGCAACAAATACGTATCAAACTTGAACGCTGGAATTTGTAAAGTAAGGCGCTATTTATGCTATAACAAATGAAGTCAGGAAACGGAAAGCAAAAGGATAGAGATAGACACCATACATTGGCGATCTAACAGCTAACTATTTAGTCTGAACATTAATAGAAATGTGATAATTGAATATATTCTTCTCAAGCTTGAAATTTAAGTTCAGTGAAAGTTCAAAACATTGTCAGTTACTAGCATGGGGAATTTTAACACCCTAGCAGAGTTAGACATTGGACTGCCCCAAATGCCCATAAACAAGCACTTTCTGCAGTCTCATCATGATTTCTACAAGCATAATCATCCAAGTAATGCTTCATGAATCCACTAACATTTTTTTCTTATTCTTCTACTTCTTATCCAATACTTTCAATATCCATACACGAACTTCTTCCTCCCACTGAAATATATAAGCATTTCAAACCAACATATAAGACACAGGAAAAATATGGCACCAAAACAAATTCTAGCATAAGTCCATGAAGCAGACAAGTTTAGCATGTATATCATTAAGTTTTCATTACAGGAGCTCCTTGCTCAATTTATGATATGAGAATATTGAAACAAAATAACATACCTGTATTATATTCATGAGGTTGCAATTGCTTGGCCCGTGCCTTATCAACCAACTCTTTCCACTTTCTTGACAGTGTATAAATGTCAACCTGAAATGCAACGGAATAAAGCTCATACACCATTGTTACAACTACACCATAAAATAAATGGCAGCCAAAGGTAGAATAACACGAACCTTATCAGCATCCTGCAGAACTGGTGTAATCAACCCACCATCTATAGCGACAGCAACAGCAATATTGATGCTACTGTTATATGTAAAGCTATTGCCATCCCTACAGGAGGAATTAACTACAGGATGTTGAACCAATGCAAGTGCCATCGCCTTTGCAAGCAATGCCGTCATTGTTACGCCCTTGGACTTGATCTAAACAAAATAAATACAACTTATATCAACCAATATTCACATATAAATGAAGAGTTAATATGTCAAATAACTACAATATACAGTACTGTCGATCTACCTTATATGGACTGTTTTAGAACATTAACATCTGCTTCAGCAAAATGTCCTAGAAAAATTCTAAAGATCCTAAACTAAAAATTTCCCTTTAATGCAAGTAAGTTTTGCGGTGTAAGGCATATTTTTGCCCGTAGGCCAATAATAACAAAAGATGCCAAGGTAAACCAATTGAAATTTGTAATCATAAAAATAGATTAACCAGTCATTAAAAGAAAAGCTAGTTTCTAAGAAGGCATCAATCTTCCTTAAAATGCCTAAAAATTTAACAAAGGTCCAAAAAGCCACCTTCTTTCATATGGCATAATCAATTCTGAAACCTTCTAAGAATTCACCATTTTGAACCAAATGCACTCTCTTATGCATATTATCCATCGCAACATCAATTTATAAAAAGATTAAAAGTAAGTAAAGAAACAATATATATATATATATATATATATATATATATATATATAATTTTAAAACACTGAATGAAACAGTCTTTACCTTCTTGTACAAGGCATCAAGGGCATTTGTGGTGATGGTGTACCCAACTCTAAAAGTAGGCACAGACAAACTCTCAACCATATTCCTACTAACAGCACCTTGCATTGTAGTAAAAGGAACTACTGTCCCCAATTCAACCCCAGGAGACACTGTAGCTGCCTTAGCCGGAGACGTAGGCTCAGAAGCAGCAATAAAACCTGCTGCAGCCGCTGCCTCAACGTCCTTAGCTACAATCCTCCCCATGGGTCCAGTCCCCACCAATGTTCCCAAATCCACCTTCAACTCCTTTGCCAATTTTTTTGCATATGGCGACGCCACTATCCTCTTCCCTCCCTCTGAAGCCGGGTGCACCGCGGATCCCACAGTTACAGCCTTTCTGCTTGAAACTGTAGGAGCAGCCGCCGGAACAGCCGGAGCCGCCTCTTCCTTTGGCTTTGGTTTCCCTTCTACTACCTGCGCACTGCTACTGGAAGAAGATTGTGATTTGGCCTTAGCTTCAGCGATCTCGTCTTCGGTCTCAGCTAGGAGAGCGATGGCAGAGCCGACGGGAGCGACGCCGCCTTCCTCCACCATGATGGCAGCGAGGAATCCTTCATGGAAACTCTCGACATCCATGTCAGCCTTGTCAGATTCCACAACAACAACACTCTCTCCCTTCGACAACTTGTCTCCTTCCGACTTCATCCACGACACGATCTTACCCTCCGTCATTGTTGAGCTCAATGCCGGCATGAAAATCTCTCTGATCTTCGCCCTAACTTGAAGAGCTTGAGACTCCCCTTTAGAACCCGAAATGTGGGTCCGGCGAAGGGTGGAAGCGGAG
Organism: Adansonia madagascariensis; assembly: GCA_038381835.1. Classification (NCBI taxonomy): domain Eukaryota; kingdom Viridiplantae; phylum Streptophyta; class Magnoliopsida; order Malvales; family Malvaceae; genus Adansonia; species Adansonia madagascariensis. The sequence goes on along the minus strand of JBBYHL010469235.1, from coordinate 1,092 downwards.
GGAAGAAAAGAAGTTTGCAGAATATGAGCCATTTGCAGAAAAGGGAATTGGGATTTTTTTTTTTTAAGGAAGGAAATGAGAGGAAAATGGGAGGAACTGAGAGGAATTTGCTGTTGTTGTTGTTGTTGTTGTGAGCAATGTTGCTGATGGGGTTACTGTGGATTTCCTCGAAAGCATCGAAAGAAAGAAAAGAAGGGGCGGAGAAATCAACCAACTTACCGGTGAAAGTGCGGACGACTCGTTTGTGTTGTTTTTATTAGTTTAGTTCGGGGTTTGGTTTTGTTTGGTGTTTTCCATGTTTCACAGCAAAAATCGGTCAACAACGATTTTTGCCCTTTTTCTTACTATTTTGCTTTATTTATGCATTTTTCCCAAATAGTTTTCTTTCTTACGTTCTTGCCCAAAACATTTTGTATGTGATTGTCATTTTATTTGATCTTTCGTTTCATGGGTAAAGATCAAAATTTTCTACTTCGTTCCTGTTTGGTTTGCATTCTATTTGTTTTGTTTTAACTCAAGTATGATAGTGCTTTCAGATTTTTTTCTGCCTTTTTTTTTTGGTTAGTGGTTTGCAACTTGTTTTGTAAACTTTTATAAATAATGCATATAAATGATGCAAAAATTTTAATTTTTTTTCTTGGATGTTTAAATACCTGAGCACGCGATTTATACAAGCACAAAATATGAAAACATCTTATCAGGTTCATATATTAAGTTACTAAGTATACATCTCATGTTATATTTTATTATATGAATACACAGTATCTAAATAAATATAAAGAAATGTAGATTTTAAATTAATACATATTTCATGTTCAAATTAACCACTAAAGAAGGCTAAAAGTCTAATGATCTATCTGAATGGATAATGAATTGGTTTTGATGATACTGAAATATTGAGAGAGTTTGAATAAAAATATTAAGTCCAAAAATAGGTTCGGACAAAAAAATGAGACCTATTTAAAAAAGAGATTAGGTTTTGGCTCCAGTATTTAATGTTTAAACTCGATCCGGTCCGTTTTACAATTATATAATATATATTAATTTTATATTTTTTATATATTATATAATTTTTATCATATAAAAAATAAA
>JBBYHL010469087.1:0-13804 GCA_038381835.1 Adansonia madagascariensis | reverse complement strand
GCATAATTAACTTGTGATCAAAATCACATTGTCGTGACTGAGACAGCTTTGCGTTAGACACCACAAATTGTACCTAAATTTTCTAAAAAGGGCCCTACGTAATGGGTTCCACCTGACGTGGCACCCACTCAATGACTGTGATATTTCTCTCGGTCTAAACTCCCTTTGGTTTCGTATCAGGCACATCACAGCTGCTGTTTTAAAGCTCTTTCCATCACCAAAAACCAGACGGTGGGAAGTGGCGGACTCATTGGGTTACACCCAGGCCTGAGAGTAGGGGTTGTCAGTGTTGTACACGTGTTTACTATTCACTAGATTTTGTGTTGGCTAAAATGGACAAAGGTGTCTGGTTTGTACTTCATTCGTACATATTTCCAGATGAGATATTTTCCGAGCCTAAAAAACTTAGTACGGAAGTCAATTTTAATTTTAAGGCTTAATATAAAAAATAATACTTGCATTATAGTTTTTTTTTTTTTCATTTAGGTATTTTATAAATTTTTATTTTTAGTTAAATATTTATAATATAATTTTATTAACAAAATTGATAGTTTATTTTAACACAACTAGTTAATAGTAATATAAATTAGTTAAATTATGATATGTGATATATAATATTAATATTAGTGACACGTGACATAATATTATTAGTTGAAAAAAGTTAAAATTTTTATTTTTTTAACGGCATTAAAAGTGAAGTACCAAATTAATAAACGGACTATAATATAAGTATTAAATTGAAATAAAAAAAATCATAAAGCACCTAAATGAAAAACAAATTATAGTTCAAAGGCTTTTTTTTATTTAAGCCTAATTTTAAATATAAAATTAAAAATTCAAACTTCATCCTCAAAAATTTTGAAAAAAATAAAAATATTCAAATTGATTTTAAATATTATTTTCGATTGAATTAAATTTTTATTAATTTACAAAATTTTTTAATTCCTTATGTCATGTAAAATAAAATAAATCTTTAATTTTTAATCAAATTATTTTGATAATTAATCTGATTTAATTTTTTTTTCATCCTGATAATTTTCATGTTTTCAAAAGTTCATGTATGAGTTCCTAAGATCTTTGAATTGATTACTTAAAATAATAGTTTAGAAAAGAAAAGTCTTTGTTTTGTGATAAAAAATGGGACGTATCTTGATAAGTTTATGTTGAAATTTTATATGACATGTGAAAGTGTTAGATTGTGAGAACTTATGTTTTGATAAGTTTGTCGCAAAAGAAAAATGGGGACAACTAGATCTCAACACACCCATTCATAGGTGAGAGAATATATATATATATATATATATATATAATAATAAATGATTTAAAGTTAAAGTAATATATTTTTTTTATGAGTCAATATTTTTAAAAAAGAAAATTAATTAAAAATATTTAAATTTTATATCAAATAATATTTTTATATTTTATTTTATAAATTTATTATAATTTAATTTAGATTTTTGTATCATTTTATAAATGAATTAGTGTACTTAACTCAGTTACACCAAATTCAATTACTTTATTAATAGTGTAAATGATTGAAAAGGAAAAAAACAAAAATCTTTTGTTATTTGAAAACAGGGTTATTATAAGGTATATTAAAAGTAGAGTTTTTTTAACTTTAAAATAGATTTAAAAGGCTACCACGTCTCTTTACTCTATATTTAAAAATAAAAAATAAATATATATAATATAATAATTTTTTAAATTAGCTCGTGAAATTAAAAATTTTATTATTAATGTACTCAATAATTATCCTTGAAAACCTTTTTTTTTTTTTTGTTTATCATTCATTATAAAATTAACAAGATATATAATAATAAATTTAGTACTTTAAAAGGTTAGCTTTTTAAGTAGAAAAATGGAACTGATTGGCAATGCAGTATAATGAAAAGCATTTTATTATACGGCATTATTCATCTTAGACACAGCCATCCAAACTTAACTTTTAATGGCAAAACGAAAATGAATGAATAATACAAGGATAAAATAATAGAAAAGACTTTAAAATTTATTATTTATATTTAGATAATTTTTATATTTTTATTATATTTAAATAAATACATAACATTTAATTTATATTAAAATAAGCTTTTAAAATTTTAAATTGTACAAGCTTTTAATCCTTAATTAATACCAAAATAAACCTTTAATATAGATCAATTTTTCATTAATTAAAATAAGAACCTATTAATTTAAAAAAAATAAAAAAATTATTCAGATACAATTAAAATATAAAAATTTACTTAAAAATGAAACATGTCTTGATTTTTTACTTTAACCATAATATAATTTATTGGAAAAACTCATGCAAAATAATAATGTTGCTCGTACAAAGATTATCGAACACGTTGTATATGGTTTGGAGTAGCATGTAGACATTTATTACAATTTTATCTTTTTTTAAAAAAAGACGTTTTGATAAAGTAACGGTGGCTACTATTTTATAAAGTTACAGCCTAATTCTTAGCTAATTAATATGAATTGTTTTTCTTTCAACATTAGTCCTTTAGTTAAAGATGAAGATTATTTTTTATCATAGACTAGTATGGATCTAGAACGGATTCTCACGAACATGTTATTGTTAATGTAAAAATTATTGAATTATACTCGTTATAAATTATTGTCTATTATACTCGTTATAAATTATTGTCTATTTTAAAATAATACAAAAACTATCTTCATAGTTTTTTTTTAAAACATATTAATAAAAAAAATACCTTACTTTATAAAATTAAAATTCAATTTTTAATTAATTAATGTAGATTGTTTCCCCTTGACAAGCATAAAAAACACAATATCAATTTCTTTGATGTAACTATTAATCTACTATTAAAATGTTAAATTTTAAGAATATATTTTTCCCTGGTGAGATCTTATTGCCCATTACGTACTTCCATCGTAGCGTCATCGACGACAGAAGAAAGTGCCACGTTTACCCACCAAAATTTGTTTATTTAAACTTAAAATAAATATTATGGTCTAAAATCATCAAATCAGCCTTTGTCGGTCATAAACAAATTGGGGTTGGTATGGCACCTGGTACATGTTTAGCTGAGCTCGAGCTTTCAAATTTTGTCTGCTTCTATATTAGAGAGTGGGGGCAAGGGCAAGGCGACATTTTCTTAGGACGGGAAATTAATGTAGAAAAGTTGGCAATTGGCAAGCAAGCTGTAGAGCGAAAACAGCTAAGGCTTTTAAAGAGGCTGAAAGGGGTAGGAGGAGGAGTTGGCCACAAATCGTTTATGACAGTATTAATCAAGACTGCTTTCATCAACAATGAGAAGTTAATGGTGTAGACATTTTATGTACCAACTGCACCCGTCTCCTTTACGGACTCGCAAGATATTTTAAGCCATAAGGAAAACGTTTTTTTATCATTAAAAAAATTATTTGATATTTCAAATTAGTTATCCGTGTAACTTATCATCCCATTGGTTCATTAAGGTCACGTATTACATAGAGTCAAACCTAACCAATTGTTTTTTATCAAGTTAATATAGTTAGTATCATATTGATATCAACAAGTTCATATCAATTTTAAAATAAAATAAAATAGTATAATAATATATTGTTTTAATTTTTGTATCAATTTATATCTAGCATATTGACTTATATCGATATATATTGATTTGTACTTTTTAGTATAAGTTATTAAATTTTTTTAATTTCACTTATTTAATTTTTAATTAATTTTTAATGTTTTTGTGTGTTGATTATTTTTATTTTTTTAATTACATTTAAAAATAAAATATATTGATTAATTAGGCTATTAAACTTAATTATTAATAATTTACATATATTTTTAAAAATATTTTTAAACTTTTTTATTTGATATTTAAAAATTTTTTATATTTAATATTTATCATTTTTAAATTTATATTTGCATATATATATATATATAACATATGTATATTTGTATGTTTATATAATATTAAGAAACTTAAAATATAAAATAAGCTATATATATATATACATATATAAATATTAAACTTGAAGCAACATATCGAAGCACATTAATACTGATATATATCAATACTAGAATAAAAAGAATACGTCCACTAGTATAATATTGACTACCTTAAGCAAAAAATAAAGATAAATAAAACTAATTTGTTTAATTAATATGTTGATATAGACAATAAAAAATTAAATGCATAATATATTTATTTAATAGACCATTGAAAGATAAATGATAATGTATTAAAAATTTTAAAATTTTTAGAGCCAACACTAATAATTATATTTATCTATAAATTTTAATGTATAAAATTAAATTATAAAAAAACTAAACAAATATAAAATTTATTTTGAGGTCAATTTAATTATATTTAATATATAAAAACGCATAAATATATATTTTTAGGGCATTTTCAAAATTTTTTGGGGGGCTAGTTTACTTTTTTTTAATATATAAGTATATTTATTAATGGCATTTTCAAAATTTTTGGGGACCACTACCCTCCCCTCTAGTCTTAAATATAGGTTTTCATAATTCAAGTTAGTTTGACTCAAATTATTATTTAATAATAAAATTTTTATTTAAATTTAATTATAAAATATATAAATAGTAATATAAAAATAATTTTTAAATTTTTTTTAATTTATAAATAGTAATTTAGATTTTCCAGTCGAATCTGATTTAAACTTAAGAAGAAATATAAAAAATTTTTGGGTCATCACTAAGCTTGGTCATAAGCCCCTATGCGATATACATATGTTTTTTATATATCAAATAAATATTATAAACCTTTAAATATAAAATATATACTAAATATTTGGTATTGAATGTATTATGTTTTATTTATTATAACATTTTATTAAATATATTGTGGTTATATTAATTAAATTAATTTTATATTTATTCATATTTGCATTGTATTTAGTATGGTGTCCAAAATGACACGATTCGGTATTGCTTCCACCTTCGCTAAGAGTACTATGATTGGCTTACAATTTAAGATATTTGGAGAAATTTAATTTAATTTTTATTTATTATTTGAGCCAAGTTCAACTAGTTTAATATTAATAACTATATACATTAGCACTAACTTTGGGGTTTTTAATTTTTTAATTAATAATATAAAATAATTTGAAATTAAATTTTATTAAGTTATAATTATTTATTTTTATATTGTTTTATTATTAATATTAACCTATTATACTATGTTAATTATGAAAGTCAAATTTATGATAATTGTCTAAGAATGGGTACGGACTTTAAATTAATTTACTATTCAATGAGCGGATCAATTATTTTAAGTACATCATTTAAAAACTAAAATTAAAATTAGAAAAAAATTATTTTTCCTAAGTGGGTTGGGTTAATACTAAATTGACTCCATAATAAACGTCTAGATCAACTTCTTTTAATACATTATTTAAAAATAAATTAAAAAACTTTTTTTTGAGTGAATCAGGTGTAGATCTTAAATTGACCCACGAATGAACATGCCAGTCAGACCTCTTTAAATACATTATTTAAACTTTAAATAAAAATAATTAATAAAATAATTTTTTAATTTTTTTTTCTCAATTGGTCAGATATTGTAAATCGACATATACGTCAATGTACAATCAACAACATTAAATACATTCATTAAAAAATAAAATTAATTAATTAATTATGACAAATGAAGAAAAATATAGATTAATTAAGATACAATACAAAAATAACGTGAAAAAATAATTAAAATAATCTAACACAAAAAATGAATTAAACATGACACTAATATTTTTCATAAAGTGGGGGCGAATTACATAAAATTTATTAAAAATAAAAAAATAAAAACTAAAAACTTATTTTTCCCAAACAGGTTGGGTACAAATTACAGGTCCACCTATGAATGAAAGTGCAACTAACTTTTCAAATATATTATTAAAAATGAAACAAAATAAAATTTTTTGATCGAATATTAAAAAAATAATTAAAATAATATGACATAAAAAATAACATAAACACGATTTTTTGTATATAAAAAAAATGAAAAGCCATTAAATTCTCAATACTTTTAATACACAAAAAATAACAAAAAAATAGTAATCACAAAATTTTTTTCTCATTCCTTTTTCTCCTATCTCTTCCCTTTTGCTTCTACTTCCTCCTATCTCTTTTTTTCACCCTTTCACTCCCCTTCCACTCCCCACTCCCCTCCTCCCCACCTCCCACCAAAAAAAAAAAAAAACACGTATCAACACCTTAAAAAGGGTTGAGGTACAGAACTTTCTACGATTCCTCCAGCCTCCTCTTCTAATATGATTTTTGTGAACATCTAATTTCCGACGTTGAGTACTCTTAAAATATTGTTATTTTATATTTGCTTAAATTTCAGATTGTACGTAATTTTATCCTAAGTTGGGACATTTTCACCTATATTATTAATTGGTTGTAAGTTGGTGTTCAACATTGTAACAATGCTTTAATTTTATTTCATTGTTCTTGCATGTTTTTACTTCTCTTGAATTTTTATCATATGGTAATTTTTTTTTCACCTAAAAATAGAGCTGGGAATGCAATATAATGAAAGCATATTATTACACTGTCTAGTTTATCTAAACAGAACCATCCAAACAGAGCCTTTAGTGACAAAATGAAAATGAATGAACAAATAAAATGTACTACACTAAAATTTTAATATATATATATATACACACACACACACGCACAATGTCATTTCTCTTTAGTACAACTGTCAACCCATTATTAAAATGTTAATTCCAAAATTTATGAATATCTTTTTCCCTCGTAAGATTTTATTGTCCAACGCATTCTACCAACACGGCATTACTATTTGGGTCTATACTTCTATATTTATGATTTAAGTTATTTTCGTGTTTGTTTATATTATTCAAATTTGAAATAAATATTAGATATTAGTATAAATTTGATAATAATATATTTTATTTTTAAATCTTTTTAAATATTTAAAATTATACTTTTATATTTATATTTTAACTTCTAAATCGAATACAATGTGAGCCAAAGGGAAGAAGAAATTTTTCTGAAACATCTCTCAACATCATCGAATGAGAAACATGGGGGATGAATGACATCTTGGTAAGACAAAACTGCCAGGTACGACCACCATTAAGAAAATTTAACTTTCTTGCCATGGAACTTTTTTTTCCCCTATCAAAAACAGTGTATTTCTCCACAGGCATCATTGGTATTTGATTTGTTTCAGTTTCATCGGCGGAGAAGGCAGACTTCGACTCCAGAAAGGCACGTCAGTTAGAGGATTCATCAAAGAATCGACAGTTCAGTCATGTTCAGTTCCAAAAGGATGACGAACATTCGAAAGAGTTCTCGGTGAAGGAGGATTTGGAACAGTCTTTCTTGGCCATTTAGACGAGTCGACCCCTGTAGCAGTGAAGATGCTGTCACCATCATCAGTTCAAGGGCATAAGCAGTTTCAAGCATTGGTATGAGATTTTATCTTATCTAATCTCCTAATTAATTAACTTGTAATAAACAATACTGATTAAGATATATGGGTTTTTAATTATTTTATAAGTGGAACCTCTTTCGAGGGTTCATCATAGAAATTCGACAACGCTCATTGGGTGTAGCGATGATGGCAACTACATGGGGCTAAGGTTGGATTGAGGCAATATCTTAACGGAGTTTATATTTGATAAGTGAATTTATAAAATAAAAAAAAATGGAAATGTTAAACTAGGATTTAATGGATATAATAATATGGATGTAGATAGCAGCAGAGGTGCTTTGAATTGGGATGGAACGCTTGTCATAGCCCTGGAAGCAGCACAAGGTTAATTCACATGCCTATCTTTTTTACCTATTTAATTCAGTTGGAAGTGAGGTAATAATAAAGTTAAAACGAAATGCAGGAGTACAATATTTGCACCATGGTTGCACCCCAATCCATAGAGAGATGTGAAGTGCACCAACATCTTGTTAACTGGAAACTTGCATGCCAAGCTCTCGGACTTCTTGTTGCCCAAAGCTTTTCCACTTGAAGGCGACACTCGTGTCATTCCTGTGGTCGCTGGTAACCACAGGTACCTCGACCCTGAGTAAGTAAATCTGGGAAATTCTGTCGAAAAAACTTAAATTGCTAATACTATCTCGTCAGGAATAAAATTTCTGTCGAAAATAGCCAGCATTTGACAATCTGGAAAACATGTTTGAAATGCAGGTATTCTACATTAAACAGGTTAACTGAGAAAAGCGATGTCTATAGCTTTGGGTAAGTCCTTTTGGAGATCATTACTATCCAACCAGTGACTACAAAAAACGTATGATCAGACTACAGACATAAGCCAATGGGTTAGTTTTGATGTTGTCTAATAATGGTGATAACAAAGCCACCGCTGATTCAAGATTGCAAGGAGATTCCGATATCGCGCCTCAGTGAGGAAAGCTGTTGAAGTGGCAATGACTTGTGTATCTCCAACTTCGACGAAATTGACCATCCATGAACAATGTTTGACGGAGTTAAGCTAGTATTTGTCCATCTAGATTGACAGGATCCCACAACCTTAATTCAGTTGGCCCGATATCCAGGAAGTAATTCCCATTGTCTAGGCATAGGTGATTATGCAAATCAAATTTATTAGTTTAAACAGGGTTATTTAGACAGGTTTTCATCGTCTCTATGCGTTTTCTGCTTATGAAATTACTCTGAAGAAATTGTAATTATAACCAAATAGTGTGTAACTGTGTATCATATAAAACATTAATAAATTAAATCAACAAATAAACCAACTGAAGTCATGAGAATAAAAAACTAAAGATCCGTTTGTTCCGCATCAAAAATTGACTTCAAAAAAATACTTTTTGAAAGATTGGAAAATTTTAATAGTTTTTAGAAATCGAAAATTAAATATTTAGTATGAATGTAATAATATTTTTCTCAAGTCAAGTTTTAATCTAAGATATCATATTACTTATAGGAAGTTATTTTCTGAAAATAGGCTTCCTATTTTCAAGAGTATAAAGCAATTTTCAAGAAAAAAAGTGTTATTTTCCATCGATCAATATGCAATTTTTCATTAATTAAACTATTTTCCATGAAATAAACATAAAAAAATATAAAAATTATTTTTTAATAATTATTTTTCCTGAAACAAATCGAGCCTTATATGGAGATCCAAACTTTTGCATGCAAACTCTTATTCTCAAAATTTTAGATTTTTAATAAATTCAACTATTCGACAGATATTATCATATAATTTAAATTTAGAATCAAATAATAGTATTTAGATAGCAAATAGATTAAGATATTATACAAATATATCGAATTCAAATTTAAACATTTTAACAATTATAGACAATTGATCCATTATGATCCCTGATTACCCGTTTATCGCTGAATCAATAAAAAAACAAAATTTGAGTTGCCAATTAGAGCAGCCTATCAAACTCCATCAATAATTCAAATTATAAACCCTGGTTAATATTGAGTAATGAGTTTGACTTTCTCTTTAAATTCATCTTTCATCTCATTGATACATACAGAAACAATTGAATTTGTTTCGCATCAACATTTCATTCCAACTGTGAATATTTATGCACTGAAATGTCATTCAGATCTTACTTTTTTTTTAAAAAAAAAAAATAGTACCATCATCATTTCCATCACTATTTATTTCTAAGTTTACTAGTTCAACATCGGATTTTAATTCTATCGATTCTTATAATTTTAAATGTTAAGTCCAAAATAATAATGATATAATATTAGGGTGTAAAAACTATGCCAATTCTAGAAAAGGATTTTATCTACTCTTTTTTGTCAACAAAGGGAGATTTGGTTAAATTTGTTATCATATTATGAGCCAATATTGAATTTTATCTTATTGTATATTTAATTTATTTTTGGAAATAAAAATAATGGAGTTAAAAATATTTTCACAGAATATTTTGTTAATGTAAATGATAAATATTTTACAAAAAAAAAGAGTCTAAAATATTTCACGAAATATTATGGTAATGTAAATGAGATTCTTTTTTTTTTTAATTTCATTCTTTTATATACAAAAAATTAACTAAATTAAATGTAGAATGAAAGACATTGTATTTCTTATTTACACTTATAAACTAGAATCTTTAACGTTGCAACTCTCTCAGGGTACTGTTTTGATAATTAAACTATTGAGGATTTAGCTTTCAATGATTTAATTCTTTTTTTCTAAATACATTGGTTATTCATTTAAAAAAGTTGAAAACTTTGATTACAATTTATTTTTATAAATGAAAAGAATAATTCAATAGAGACAATCCTCAGGCGAATTGGTAGATTTTGGAATTTTGGTAATTAAGAATCAATCCTCGATAATCTTTAATAAAACTTAACCAATTTTTTTGTCATTACACGTAAACTTCTTTAATTCTTGATTCTTTAATTCTTTCTATGCTTTACTATAATTAAAAAAAAGATTATGAATAATTAAGCTAAGACATTCTGAAGAGCCCCCACTGGGTGGTTGAAGGGCAACATGCAAATTAAAATAGCACGAACATTTCAACGGCGAAGCGCTCAAACTTCTGCCTCAGCACTGCTTATTATATATTTGATTAAGTCCTTAGTTCGTTAACAAATTGAAATATTTTTCTCTTAATTTCCTTTTTACAGGGACCTTATACTTAGTTACAGCATTATCATATTCACATGTAATGGTTAAGTCGTTATCTATAACAATATTATTAATAATGTTTTTTTTTTTAAATTGACATTAATATCAGTAAGTCAAGTGATATTAATTTAATTAATGAATTACCAAAAAGATCAAATAAAATCTATAATATCAAATGATAAAATTAGAAATTTAGTATGTTCATGTCTTTTATGTATATATTTTTATATAATATTCTTTTGAAACAAAAATAATTACTTCTTAAAAAAATTATTCATTTTTTAAAAAGTTATATATCATATTTAACTTTGAACTATAGTAAATTGTGTAATGTAGTACCTGTACTTTAAAAATATACATTATGATACTTGAAGTTTCTATCCCTCTATCAATATACACCAACTTCCTAACACGGTTGAATATGAATGTTGAGGTGGTAGTTGATCAATTATAATACGACATGTGCATAGAAAAATGACATTTCATTTACTAAATCATTAAATTTGATTATTCATGTCATAATTTTTTTAAAATATAAAATATATTTTCTAAAATCTAAAATTTTTTCTTTTTTATTCTCTTCCCTCTCTATCTCTCTCATGTTTGTTGTTTCAAGTCGAATTTGACTTAGAGAAAAATAAAAAAGAAATTTTAATTTAATTTTGTATTTTTTAAAAAATAAAATTTACTTTTGATATTTTATTATATTTAAAAATGACACATGACAATTTCATGCAAGCAAATTCTTTATGTCATCATTAAAAGTAAATAATATTAAAATATTTGATTACGTTAAAAGATAGAATGATAATATAAATATCAAATTTTAAAGTTTAAGTATCATATTACACAATTTACTATAATTAATGAGGTAAAAACGACATTAAACTTTTAAAAAACTACTATATACAATTTTTTTCTTCTAAATTTTTTTGTATGAATAATTCTAGTATAAATAATAATAAGAAGTTATATCATTTTTATTATTTAATTTTAATTATAAATCCTGTAAATGGACAAACGAAGGCTGGACTAAGACTTCGATTTTAGAGATGCCGATTAAGCTCTTCTTAGCCCATTTACTGTACAACTTTGTTAGTAAGCGAAAACCATGAATACTTAAAGTAATTAATCCAAGGATATTAAGTACTATTGTTGTCAAAAGAAATTCATATAATTCTTAAAAATACATAATAAAAATTAAATGTAATTATGAGGTCTCAGGTTCAAGTCTCCCCATCCGTGGGATTTGTTCAGCTTTATATTAAATTTGTTCAGTTATATTTTAGTTGATTAGTTTATTTGATTGTCGGTGATTTAATAATTTTTTATCTATGGATGTAAAATCTTGATTACAATAGTAATTTCTTTGTAATTTCAAAATAAATTAAAGGGTATTTTGAAAATTTACAATCACATGATAGATATTTTATGTTGTTATAAAATTTAATGTATTTTTATTATTTTTTAAAATGTAAGTAGCACTCTAAAATAAAATATTATCATTTGCCAACGTGAGCATAATTGATCTAGTTGTGAGCAAGAATAATGACACCTACAATTTGAAAATCGAAAATATGAGTTACCATTTTAATTTAGCTAATGAACAATTTGACCAAGTTGTTTTTACTTTATTCAATATGTTACTAATATATATATATATATATATGGCAGTGTATGTAATTGTACTACTAAACTGCTTCATCCTGTTCAGTATCTCTAACTGAGAAATTGAATTTCGTTATGAAGAAGTCAAGCTCAAGATATAATTTCCTCTTTCAGTCGTTGCTAATTCTCAGCTTTGCTCTTGCATTTCTAACCCATGCCCAAGATCTATCAGGTTTGGTTACTAATCCAAAACTTGGAATAGTATAATGAATCTTATTTCACGAAGAAACTTAAACTGTGTTAGTCATTTTCTTTTCAGGTTTCCTTTGCTTGGATTGTGGGTTATCAGAAGATTCAAGCTATACTGATCCCTCAACAGGCATACCTTTTATTTCAGATGCACCTTATATCCAAACCGGCTTAAGCAAGAAAGTGGCGTCCGAATTTAATGACAACGTAGACGAGAGCTACTGGACTGTTAGGAGTTTCCCTGAAGGAGATCGAAACTGTTACAACCTCAGTCTCAGAAAGGGAGACGTATATTTAATCAGAGCAGGTTTCATGTATGGAAACTATGACGGAGAAAACGTGGTGCCGAAATTTGATATTTATGTAGGACCAAATCTCTGGGATACAATTGATTTAGGAACCGCAGATAGGGCTTTGTTCTGGGACATTATTCATGTTCTTCAGTCCAAGTATCTGTATGTTTGTCTGGTGAATACTGGGGATGGGATACCGTTCATATCGACCCTGGAGTTGATGCTTTTGGAAAGCACAACTTACCCAACTCAGTCTCGAACAGAAGCACTTAAACATTTCGCAAGATATGATGTCGGTCTGACATCCGGTCCGGCTATCAGGTGAGTCATTTACTTAAATTCCGGCTAAACCATAACTTTTGCTTCAAATAAGATATAAGATTATCGTAACAAATATTATTGCAATCAATTAAGTAAATATCAACTACGAAAAATGGTGAAACCATGATTTTGAGACCATAAACGTTGCCTTGATGCTGTTATATAAATCCTTGTTTGGGGTTTTTCTTGCTTAATATTTATTAATGAGCAGCATGCCACAGGTTTCCTGTCGATGCTTATGATCGATATTGGTGGCCTTATGTAAGAAATGATTGGGCGCAAATAAATACCAGTTTTAGCGTTCAAGGGTTTAATAATGATACTCCATCGGAGGTCATGAGCACCGCGGTACGCCTGTAAATACCAGTCAGCCAATGAACATATCCATGAGTTCAAATACCAACTCCCGGTTTTATGTGTACATGCACTTTGCTGAAATTGAAAGACTCCAGCCCAACGAATCCAGGGAGTTCACGATCTATCATGACGGTGATCTGTGGTATGGACCTTTTAGTCCCGGTTATTTGAACGTTACCACAATATATAACACATCGCCTTTAAAAGATATCAATTTTACAATCCAAAGAACGAGTGGTTCAACCCGTCCGCCCATCCTTAATGCCTTTGAGATTTATGAGGTTAAAGATTTCTCGCAGTCTCAAACAAATGAAAGAGATGGTAAGTTTTGTCTAAAACTTACAACGTGCATATACATAGTTATATATATATATATATATATA